>JAWPHD010024270.1:0-19689 GCA_037043455.1 Cyrtodaria siliqua | reverse complement strand
TATAAAACATGGACAGGCATCTGTGTTGATAGCGTCCAGAATCAGTTTTGAAGAAGCACTGGAAAGCAGTCCTGGTCGACATATACATGGAAAGCTTGTGCATGGTTGCATATGATGAGGCTCACTGTATTTCAGAGTGGTAAGTATATAAAACTGATTCAACTCTGTCTTACAACATTTAGGCATTGATTCTGGTTAGCTTGATTTACGATTTATTTTGGTAGAAGTTGCAAAAGTTGTGAAACAGAACATTTACATCGACCACCTGTATTGAGAGACCATTAACGGAATGATCTCATTTCATTTCAGGGGTTTGGACTTTCGTGACGATTATCGCAAAGTTGGGATATTACAAAGCATTTTTTAGCTGTAACCAAATGTACAGAGATATTTGAAAAAGAGCTGGAGTGGTTAAAGGATGAGATTTCAGAAAAAGGAAGACAGATGGAGAAAGTGATTGTGTACACAAACAGGATTGAGTCATGCGATTTCTATATACATTTGGCTATCTCAACATTGAATAACAAAGCATATGATGGAGAAAAGGACATAAAGAATCGGCTTGTTGAAATGTACCATGGCAAGACCGATAATGAGTCCAAGGAACGCATCATGACAGACTTCAGCAAAGTCAGTGGGTGCATTAAAGTGTTGATTGCCACTGTGGCAGTTGGAATGGGAATTGACATTCCAAATATATCTCTAGTCATCAGGTGGGGTTTACCGCGAACACTACTTCAGCTTTGGCAGCAAGCTGGTAGAGGTGGACGAGATGGCATCAATCTGCGTCAGTAGTTTATGCATACCCAAGTAGTATTTCTCTACCATTCGATTCTTGCAGGAAGCAAGGAAAACTACAATGTACATGCACAAATCGCACTTATCTCAAGGACCTAGCATCAACTACCGATAGCCAGAGACATTACTGCTTAAAAAACTTTTCTTTAAGCAAGAGTACAGACAGTGAACTCGAACATTTGAAAGTCAAGGAAAAGTGTTTGAACACATGCACAGATAATTGTAAATGTAAAAGGTGAGTTTGCTGCTTAAACTGTATGATGCAGTGTGAATGTTCAAAACACAACAGGACCTTAACAGCACAGCTAATGCTTATCTAAATCCTTAGCCATTTTCAAACAACAACAAATATATTTGGGACCAGTATTCACTAGGACCAGAAATGTCCAACATCTGCATCCAAGCAGTCTTATCAGGTGTACATCATTTACAACTCAGTGAATAATTTCTCCAAAACTCCCACTATAAGACTAGAAGAACATTCAATTTTAGCAATCTAAGAGTTTATTGTTGATGCCTATATGTAGTAACATGTGTGTCATGATAACACATACAAAGCACACTGAAGATCATTGTTACACAGCATTTTGTCTTCACAATGGATGTTTTTCCAAATTATTTTTTGTTGTCTTGTAAAATTTAATAAACCGAAATAAACCGAGCAACCAAGTACTGAGCATATTAATCCAATGAGATTACTAAATTTGAGACTAAAAAATTATATTAAACAAAAGTTATTTTTATTACACAGTATTCAAAACTAATTAAAATATCACATCTGTTGTATACCCGTATACCTATTAACATTAGAAAAGTGATACATAAGTGATGTTTTACTTCGTTTTATAAGCTGTTATAAGCGGTCGTATTGTTTATAATGTCGGTATTTGGTTCGAATGTTAAACAGAGAATGTCCATTATGTTCTTCACCATAAGCAATGTCATTACTACCTCTGGCATTTCTGCATTTAACATTATTTCATATCAAAAAAGGAAATGTTATCCTAATACATGTATACATTATCTTGTTTTAATTGGGTTTCATAATCTTAAAATATTGATTTTGATCGAAATTTTGGAATTATTAGGATAACAATTTCTTTGTATGTAGTTATGCATGTGTATGTAGTTATGCATGTGTATGTAGTTATGCATGTGTATGTAGTTATGCATGTGTAAACCCCATCACAAATGTCATACGAAGTCAGTCCATCAGAGTTTATTCAGTCTGTGAGGCTTGGACAAAGTTAACACATGCAAACATTTAATCTTATAATATCCTCTATATCAGTTTGTCTTTGTGATGGTTGTTAATTAGAACTGTTTTTGAAGTCTATGGTAATAAATGACATTCTTGCAATTGCTTTGTTTGCTCTATATTCATTATGTAAAAATACGGTGATAAAGTAGGTAACTCTAACTAGATGTTTCCAAGGGGAAGTGGTCGCAAACATAAGTTTACAGAAGATGACAGACAATGCACCATTGCATAAGACGTAAGTTCAGCCGATCTGAGATCAGTAGAGCTTAAACATATTCAAAATTCAAATTCAGTCTGTAACTTAAGTATTAAATTTATTTAGCAACTCCTCTGCCTATCAAAATGTGCAGAAAGCATCACAAGTCGTTTAAAGAAACTAATCCGCCAAATAACGTCAAAATTACACTACAAATTTGTTTATCAAAAACCTATCAAGGTCTTTAGGTCATATAATGATGTATATGTGCCGATTAAAAGTAAAGGTTTATTAATGGTTTCTTGAAATACCCGTTATTGAATATGCATAAAATGAATTATGAGTTGGTAACTTTTAATTTGACACTCCTGTTAAGGGGTTTGGTCTGGCTGGTAAAAGCTGTTTATATCGTGTCTATCAAGTATGGATTCTCAAAATATGTAACTTATATATATACCTTGTCGTCAGTAGGTTTAGGAATGTTGTAAAATTTGGCTGTTATTGGCGGGTGAGCTACTTTTAACTATAAAAAAATATGCAGAACTTTGAAATGCATTGGGAATATAGCATACACATTCACATTGTATTTTGTTTTATGCATAGGAGCTCAAAATTGATATTTTTAAGACACATGTAGCACCAATAGTCTTTTCCATATAAGGGTCACATTTCTGTATCCTGTATCAGTATTCAATGCCCTCAGTTTGGCCATGTTATTCAAATGTCGTTGCAATCTTTCCTTAAATTTCTTCGGAAAACGAACACCTTGGACTACTTTGAAATGTTCATACCCTTTTAGTGCTCTTCCTGCTTTATACTGGAAGAATCTTAACGGATGCAGGGTTTTCACCATTCTCTTAATATCCGACGTACGGTCAACTTGACCATGTGTGCGCGTATAGCTTTTAGGTTTGGTCACCACCTGCTCTTCAAATACTGTATTCAAGGTTTTTCCTAATCCAAGCATTTGGATATGTCTTGTCACA
This sequence comes from Cyrtodaria siliqua, assembly GCA_037043455.1. Classification (NCBI taxonomy): domain Eukaryota; kingdom Metazoa; phylum Mollusca; class Bivalvia; order Adapedonta; family Hiatellidae; genus Cyrtodaria; species Cyrtodaria siliqua. The sequence continues at coordinate 16,448 of JAWPHD010024270.1, read as the reverse complement.
GTTTTTTCAGTCAGCTGTCCTGCAGCGTCCCTACTATTCTGTTTATACTCCATGTTGAGATGTTCACAATGCAGATCTTTAGGAACGTTTTTCCTTCCTCCCACTTTCACATTTACAGTTCTTTCCCACATTAACATGGCCAAATATGAAATACTTTGGGTGGTTCTTTTCATAAAACTCAAACATGTCACACTTCCAATGACTTATCATTCTGGGACCATCATTTTCTTTCACAGCATCATGCCTTGCTATATCATTCAAACCTCTCCACAACAGTCTTCTTCCGTAGTCATATCGAATATCTCGAAACTTATCCACCGTTTTAGTCTTTTTGCCTTTCTTGCTCTTTCTCTGAACAAAACCAGTCTTCATCTGTCACTTCATCTTCGTCAATCCCCAAACACTCCAAGTGTATCCACGTTCCTCTCACATTTCTCACTGCAGCAGTGAACCATTGTACCTCCTATATTAAGTTTACAAATACAATAAAGTCCTGCGTCCACATGTTTGTCCACTGCAACTTTGACGACTTCAGCTGTGTTGGGCCTTTCAAAAATTTCTGCCACAATTTCTTTCGCAATTCTATCTCTTAGTATCTTATCATTTGGCAGTGGGTCATCAAGCGACTCAATTCCTAACTTGTCCATAGCAGACAACATTGTATATCCCTCTGTTTCAAAAACCAACAACTCTTCTGCCCTGTCGAAGTTCTCCATCACATTTTACGGTAAGTTTTTGTGGTCGTATACTTGCTTCAAGTTATAAAGCGTTCCTTTCTCTCTCTAGCTGTCATAGTTGAACAGTTCATCATATGTGTCCTGCAAATATAAGAGCAACTGTTTAGTAATAATTTAATAATACATTACAAAACTCAGTGGCCAATGAGGCTTGAATTCGGGTCCTCCGGATTTCAAGTCCACCGTGCTAGCCGATAAATGAATAAAATATTTAAAGGGTCCTCCAAATTGAAAAATAAAGTGATTTTAAATGAAAGCTTATTATAAAAGAATGTCAATGTCATCATCCGTTTTCTCAAAAACCGTTGATAAATGCAAGTTTTACAGGTATGAAGTTTACCTGTACACAAAAAAAACTGGTGCGCGATCGATCTTCGGAAAATGACGTCATAAGGGACGACCAATCACATCTTCCGTACAAACTACCTAATTTACATAATCAATTATGGCGCGTATCTATGTGTAAACAAACCGTTACTCTTGTTGGATGTCCATTTTTCTCATATAGCCTAAGTGTTTTAAACTCTGGAATATTATTGATGTGTTCGTGTCTTCATCATGGTAAAAAGGTGCTCATTAAGCTTTTGTAGAAAAAGTAAACAGGAAGGCAGTGTAAGTCTACACACATTTCCCACAGACATATTATACAATTATGGACTTTTCAGCTGTTATACATGATGTGATATGCACCAAAAAAATCATTATTGACCGAGGCGATAGCCGAGGTCAATAATGATTTTTTGGTACATATCAACATCATGTATAACAGCTGAAAAGTCCATAACTGTTTTATTATATAACCCTCAATTTACAATTATATAAAACAGGTCAATATCAAAAAAACAATTATATAAAACAGGTCAATATCAAAAAAACAGGTCAATATCGCTAGATATTTTTTCTAAAAAATTACTTTTTAGCCAATGAAAACGCGTCTATTTATAGGTTATATAATAATAATAAATATGTTATTAGGTCTGTGCATTTCCATGTTGCCGTCATCAAACTAAATGGATTGAACTTGTTTTGCAAAACGGTGTGAAATGGAATTTTTCCGAGCACTCTCGCGTATGTTCGGACCATTTTACTGAGAAAGATTTTGATGACTCTTATGAAACGAAAAAGAGATTACATTTACTCTATCAGTTCAGACGGGATAACATAATTATTTTTTTAGGTGTCCGGAAATATAACTTTCCAAAATTAATTCATATTTGCCAATGTCCGAATATTTTGAGAGGGAACGGTAAATTAACATTCTACGGTAAGTATTTTTATCTGTGATGTTTCGGGGCAATCTCACCTTCGTTGTTTACGGTAATTACGAAAATCCATCCATTAATGATCACTTATTGGTAATTATGCAGCTATTCTATAAACTGTCTAAAATTACGGTACTCAACTTGGGCAAACTGTAAAACCTGTGAAATCAGTACACCGAGACACACTTTACATGCGGGTAGAGTGGGTTTTGCGGTTAGTGAGCGGTACACTGTGTGATCTGTGGAACTGTCACGTTCTAGTCACAAGTGTAGTTATATGCTGGCTAATGCGGACTGTGTAATAGTATACTGGGCTATATGCGATTCAATCCACAACAGTGAACTAATAAAAAATGTGTAAACAATGAACTAATGAACAATTATGACATCTAGTTTATTACATTAAATTATGATATTTTGTTTGAAATGTAGCAATGAACTTTATTGAATAATGAGTTTATTTGTATTATTCGTTTATTGTTTTCATTTATTCTTTATACGCTCAGAATCAAAGTGGATGGGGTACACAAAATGTTGATTGTCCACTTCGCTCGCATTGTGTCCGCCATTTTGGTTTCTAACGAACCATAGGTAATGCGTGACGTCAACGGGGTTTTTCCATTCGGCTGTTTCCGTGAAACCTCAGTTACATTTCTGTGAGAGGTGTGTATTAGGGGCAAATGTGCCGTATGGATTCGTGATTTACCGATGAACGAATAGGTTTACTATTTTGACCGAAGTATTTTTAGAAACTGCTTATCATTATCTTTGTAATACAAAGGAAAGTTATTTCAATTTGGAGGACCCTTTAAAGGGACAATGTCCGTAACTTCTAGCTTATAAAACACACGCTAATTACGTTCACAAACTTAACACACTAAACATTATTGAATATTTACTATTTAAATGCAAGATTGTTTAACGGAATGCAAAAAAAGAAGTGTCGCTTTGTGCGTTTCAACTCGCAGCCCGAACTAAAATTACACTCGGGTAATAATAGTGAGCTCAAGATTGTCGACATCGCTCTTGACTGAGCTAAGCTGGCTATACATGTTGCGCAATACATAGTAGATAAAAAAAACTAATGCGCTAATGGAAGTCAAGTGATCAGCATAAAAGGTAAATAAGGTGGGGCCCACATTATTTACATACAATAATTAAACAAGAGGCCCAAGAGGGCCTGTGGACGCATTACTGGCTAACATGGCTCTTATAACATCAATGAACGAGTGACTGCCATTTATCTTTTATTGGAAGTTTCGGGCAAAAAACAGCTTTTTGACTAAATCAAGGGCCACAACTAAAGAATCTGGTAAAGCTTGGTAAAGATCAGATGAAAAATAAAGGCCCTACCGTATTAACGAGGCAAAGTATAGCATTTTTAAACTAAATCAAGAGCCATAACTCCTCTGCTACTGGTCCGACTGGTCCAACATAGAGCTAAAAAAAAAAATGAATGAAAAAAAAAAAAATAAAAAAAAAAAATATTAAAGAAATAAAAATTAAAAAAAGGAAAATTAAAAAAAGGAAAAATAAAAAAAATGAATGAAAAAAAAAAAATATGTTGCTTATAGCAACAGCAAAATATAAAACTCTGACTCTTGCAGTTTCAGAGAAGAAGATTTTTTTCAGTTTTTCCCTATACATGTCTATGTAAAACATGTGACCCTTGGGGCGGGGCCAAATGTGACCCCAGGGTCACCATTTGAACAAACTTGGTGAAGGATCATAAGCTTATAATAAATGTAAAATATCAAACCTCTGGCTCTTGTAGTTTCCGAGAAGATTTTTAAAAAAAAAATCCTATATAAGTCTATGTAAAACTGTGACCCCCCTTAGTAGAGGACCATAAGCTGATGCTACATGTAATACATGAGAGCTCTGTGCCTTGTGGTTTCAGAGAAGAAGATTTTTTTTCAATATAAAAACTTTGGACCCCCGGGGCACGACCTTTTTTGACCCCGGGGACTTTATTTGAACATTGGCATTGGCGATCATTTAAAAAAAAAAAACTGCTGAAGTCTGTCCAGCAATTCTGGAGAAGAAGATTTGTTAAGGTTTCGTCCACATATGTTAATGGCAGCCATCTTGGTTGTAGCGCTGACCTAATTTTAACAAATCTAAAAAGCATTCATCTAAGGATCTTCCATGTGAAGTTTGGTCAAAATTAGTGAAGCGGTTTCTGAGGAGAAGTCGTTTGAAGAAAAGTTAACTGACAACAGACAAACGACAGGCAGACAGACAACACACCATCCCATAAGCTCTGCAACAACATAGGGTTCCTCCTCTCACCAAGGGCATTGTACCTATAATGATGGTGGGTGTTAAGCTTTCGATTTATCAAGCTGAATTTTTTCAGGCATTTGTTCACCTTTAAATTGAAGAAACACAATATTTAAAGTTATATACTTACTATTTCACTCTTCTGGGTTGACTGTTCTGAGAAAATGTGAGGTATGGATTCCACAGTTTCCACGTCCTTGAACGCTGGTATGTAAGACGAGAGAATTCTTGTGACTATCACTTCAAGTTCGTTCTTTAGCAGGATCTCATCATCATCAGATGATAGCAGGTCAGCTATGGGTATATCACGTACTTGGTCTGGAGATGGCATGTCGTTTGACAATCCAAAGCTGCCAATGCGCTCTTTACAGGCATATCCATTGACCATGTTAAGCATCTGAGCCTTTTTACCACGTACATGGTGCCGAACGCCCATCTTCTGACTGATGTTATCAAAAGTGATGTCATAGTAAGCGATGTCACCTGCAGCTTGAACCTTTGGAAAAGAAGCTGAAGATGTGTCTTCGCTGATACCTGAAAGGAATTATAAGCTATATTTATAATCGGTTTTCTTTTGTTATTAAAGTAGGTGTCGGGTGTATACTAAACCACAAGTTAAAATCTTGAAGCATCCTTATAAACTTAAAATGAAACAATTTTTCTGCTTCTAGTCTGACATGGCTATGCTTTTAAATCTCTCCACACTTTTTTCAATGACTGAGGTAATTTCATAAATAGAGGATCTTACATGAGTACTCATTCATTTTTGAATTTATTAAATGAGTTGGCAAAATGATATCATGCGAATGTCAGATTATCTTTATCACATAACTCACACATCGACTTTTATTGTGGGAATTGGATCTTAGTCAATATCATTTTTTTACAGCGCATATTAGGCTTATTTGCACTCATAGAACTAGTAGTATATCGAAAATATAGAATAGTGTTATTCCACCCACACCGTAAGTTATGTGATAAAACATAGGTGAGTGGAGGTCATATATGGTTAAAATCAAATGAACAGAACGAAGGTGCTCGAGTGTTAACAAAGTAAATGTAGTTGTTAAAGGGACTGAAGCTATTTTGGGCATCAGCCTCGATCCGAATTAAACCACCACAATATGTTTCAGTTTCATTTTATTGAAGATGCATATGCACTAAAAGTAGGCCTTAAGATCCGTATGATTTAATTGATGTTAATGAAATAGTTGGGGCTGGAAAACTAGCTGTCGTCATATATTTTTTTGAATAATCATTAATATGATGCTTAAAGGTTTTTATAAATTTGTGTTTTATGATTGATGTACTTATTTTCAATGAAAAATATACAACGTTAAGATACCGTAAACCCATGTATAAACTCCCCTGAGGGCGCAACCAGGGGTGTTTATACGGTGGTATACGGTATCTTTAACTTTGTATATTTTTTTTTACTAAATGGGGGTGCGTTTATTTGAGACCATAAGAAATATACATATTTTATTTTTGTACACATACTGTAAAATGCTTGTGGGGAGGTATTTTTCTCAATTAGACCTCAAGTCAGGCTACTGGAAAATGTGTTTTCTCTAAACCAGTTCTCATAATATATACTGAAACAAACATCTAACTCACCAGTAGACAATATTTTTAATACCTCAATAATAACAATCAACAAATCGAAACAAATTTCATTCTGAACGAGACAAATATCTTGTCAATAAAGACTGTCAATTAAAAAAAACAACATTCGAATCACCTGTCTCCAACGGTACCAGTCCGCATATAATAATACATTTAATACATTAAAGGTATTGGCTACTGGTGCATTAGCTGTTTGGTTCAGTATATATAAAAACAATACATATATATCAGGGCTCGACATTAGGCATTGTCCAATAGGTTTTGGCAACCCAGACTTGGGTCCGGACAAGTTGATTCTGAATCCAGATTGTCCGATTGGGCAAGTAGAATTTTTTTTATAAAAGTTTATAACAAAATCAAAATGAAAACCCACGACAAAATACGCTGAACACCCATGCCAAATGACAAAATTCAAACCTCACCGTAGCGAGTGTTGTCTAATAGGAAGTGATTGTAAACTAGACAGTTTTGCGCATGCGCGGCAGGATTTCCCCTGCCGATATATATAGATAGTGTATATACAGATAGTTGCTTGTCGCAACACGTAGCTTGGGATCCCTGTATTTGACGTTTTATTCTCCCGATCAGTGCTCAAGAAATAGGATAGCCCGACGCCCGGGGCTCCTCGAAATCCATTCCGGGCCTGTCTCATTTTGCAGACGAGGAGCCCGTCGGGCCTGTCTAAAAAAAAAAAAAAAAAAAAAAAAAAAACACCAAAAAATCAGTTTTACTGGATCTCAAGCTCAAGTTCCTCAAGACAAAATACTCCCATGTGTATTGTGAACTGTGAAAACACTTGCAATAAAGTAATTAAAATGTGTTATACACACATTGAAACAATAAGAAGTTCGAATATTTTGCCTGGCTTCGTGTCGGCAGTTTGTCACAACTTTGAGGTCGACAATTGTTGACATAAAAATCATTATTCTGCTATTAGGGTTGTGTTTTCTTTCCTTTGTGATAAGAAATACCGTTTTTGTCATTAAAAACACACTAATGCATGAAAAAAAATAATCGTTATTGATGGTATTTCGATTGAATGTTGTGAAATGTTCGGGCCGTAAAAGTGCGGTGTCATAGTAGTTCGGATGGTACATTATTTCGGATTTTTTTTTTTACATAATCAAATAAGAAAAACTGTCCTTTACAAATACATGTTGGTGGAAAGAAAACAATATATACTGTATATGTATAAATACAGATATAAAGTATATTTCTATTCATTATTTAAGGTGTAAGGAGTTCCTGGAATCCTACTTTTAAATGAATTCTAGTCTAGGCTTCTAATTCTTTACTTGGAGAAAGTGGTGACAAAAAGAAAAAACATAGCCAGAGGAGGCTCTGACAGTCTCATAAAACCTGATTAAAAATTTGGCTCCAAGTTTAGCTCCAGTTTCACCAAGTCGGCTCTGATTATTATCGTTTGGCAAAAGTGCTAGTACTCTCCTTTGCATTGGTTATAAATTACTATGTAATATTCTATTCTAACATATTTTAAACGAAATGGTAAATAAGTCCGCTGACCAGGGAGCATAAAGTGGTAGCAAAAAGAAAAATCTAGTCAGAGGAGGTTCTGAGCTTGATTAATACAGACGTAACAAATGTGTGCTATAAAAGTGAATAAAGACACATTTCCAATAAGATAAAAATATTGGACCTTTCCATTTTAAATCAGGGCCTGTCCATTTCAAATCAGGGCCTGTCCATTTCAAATCGGGGCCTGTCCATTTTCAGAAGCAACAAGCCCTGGGCCTGTCTCTTAAAATAATTTTCTTTGAGCACTGCCGATTTTGAATGACAAAAAGCATTCCTTATGCTGTGAAAATATTGTTAATAAAATACAACATAAGCAAGTTGTTTAATTATACGCTAATCATAAATTTTACGAAATAAAAATCGCTTGAACATTTTGCGACAATCACATACGACCGCTTTGCGGATTGTGTACATGTATCACGCTTCATCGGATCGCAATCTCTGAATAGAAATGCTTTATTTAACATGTTTTAATGCCTTTACAGTAAAAAATTGAGATTCCATATTCGGACAAGTTCATTATAGGTCAGGACAAGTGGATTTCTGAAGTCACTTGTCCGACAAGTGGATCCAAAAGTTAATGTAGAGGCCTGTATATATATAAAAAAAAAATACGCCCCCCTTCTGGGTTAGACACCAACTTTTTTATTAAAGGGGCCACAGGGCCCACAACTTTTAGAATCAGCGGGCCCTTCCCAACGTTTAAGGGTCCAACATTTTGTATTTGAGGCAGACCATCCACTTACTCCTGGGTACCAGTACCAATACCTCCCACCAGGGCTTTCCCTGGGATTATTATAAGGAATATTGGCATTTTTGCGGCCAAATGGGGGTGGGTGCGAGAAGCATGGTGGTCACCACTTCGTGTCAATATTTTTAAATGAAAAGAAGAATTGAATGTTGTTTAACGGCTCATCAACACAGTATAGGTTATTTAGAGCAGCCCCCGACGGACGAGGCTAACTTAAGGGAAAGTGTCTTGCCCAAGAACACACTGACGAAACTCAGTGGTACCACGGAGGATTGAACCCGGGGCCTCCGGTTACAAATCCGCCGCGCTACCAACTGCGACATGCCAGCCCTGTATTTATATTGAAAGTTTATTTTTAATGTTGTGATAACCATGATAACAAGCATTTTCATATCTGGGACGTTCATACACCCCTGTATTTATTCAAATAAACTGAAGTTTAAAAATATGACAGCATGTAGCATACAAAGGGTCTTCCATCTGAGTCTTAGGCAGTACTGGTGAGAGTTGGTAGGCTTTATATCATTACCAAAAGTTCATAAACGGAACGTTTTATTTTTCGCGAAAACCAATGCCATTCGCATATCACCACCTGTTTTAAACTTATTTGTGAAAGATTCACTACCATATACATTAAATAACTTACTTTATCAAAGAAATACACTTAACACCTCATACAATCGTATTAATAAACGAGTGCTTCACGTAAATTGTTTGCATTTTGATTTTTGCATTTTTTGTTTGCGGAAGTCAAAGACGATTTTGATTAAACCAAAAAACCTTTAAGAGGAATATGTTCCTCGTCCTTTAAACTAAACTACTCGATTAAGCAGAACACGTTTCACTGCCAGAAAAGAAACAAGTTATCGAAAAAAGCAAAATTAGACTTGCATCAGAGTAAAATTAGTCATATGCTCTTAATAAGCCTTTAATAATAAACTTGAGATCAAACTGATTTATTTTAATACACACGTTTCTTTAAATTTGATTAGCTTGACATTTCAAGGGGCCAGCGGGGCTCCCAAATTGTAGGTTTAACGGGCCCGAGGCGAAAATCACGAGCCTCGGGCCCCCATTAGTTTCGAACACTGCACTTTTGAAGGAAAAAAGCGGGTGGTGCGTTTGTACAGGGAGTATACATAATTGTCTTCAACCATTCTTTTTGAGGCCGTACTTGTAATTTGTTCTTCAGATGTTTCATCTTCACTGTCTTCTGAAACATGGACCTCTTCCTAACTGGCATCACTGTCTACAATCTCTTCCAATTCCTCCCACACGTCATCTAGCAGCGGCAGATCATCAAGTGTGAGGTCTAATTGTCCTGTGAAAACAGAAAATAATTTAATTCAAAGAAGATTAATTTTTGGATGTAAACAATTGTATATGAAAAACATTTTAATTCAAAGCTTGAAATACGGACCAGTTTCGTTATTGCAGCAATCTATCGATCAATCTTGAAAGTTAATTTTACATACAAAAGATGCAAGCTTGAAATACGGACCAGTTTCGTTATTGCAGCAATCTATCGATCAACACAGTTATTTGTGTTTCAAATTGAGAGTCGTATGTTGCAAAATTGAGCCATGTTGACCAAATAATGGCTGTGCATACAATATATTGAGGCATTAATCCCCAATCCCAAGATCCAGTAATCTAATATATCCACCATCTTGGATCAGAATGGAATTTTTTTTTTTTTTTACGTGCATAACCCAATGGTTACTACTGCTGGTTACACATGTAAAATATAAAAAAATATCTCGAGGTGTTTATCCAGAATCGCATGATCCAATTCGGTGTGGGGTGGACTTTTAAATTAATGATAAATTCTTCATGATTACCATGTGTCCCTTTATGTGAAGTAAAATCATAACAAATACTGTTTATAAACATCCATGAAATTATTTTTTTACCTTCATTCCCATTATTTTGCTCTCTGTTGTTGATGTTCTCCTTCCACTGTAACACCTGCGCGTCAAATTCCATCCTAATGCTGTCTATACGTTTTCGGGTGGCCTCTATAGTCTGGCACCAACCAAGGCGATTGAAGCTTCCAAAAACCTAATATAAAATAGAATTTTACAGTAACCATCTTTAAAGTATGGATATTGATTGCCAGCTAGTAAATTATGTTCAATTATTATCCAGGGTTACCACCCTTATTGGAAGGCCAAATTCAAGGACTTTCAAGGACCTTTTTTCCAAAATTCAAGGACTAATATTCGCGCAAAAACAGCAACAAATATTCTAGGAATGCACAACCAATAGCTATTTTTGGGATGAACAGCTAAAATCCAGAATTTAAGGACTTTCAAGTACCTTATCAGATTGTCAAGCACTTTCCAGGCCCTGATTTTTTTTCTTCAAATTCAAGTACTTTCAAGGACCCATGGGAACCCTGAATATCAATGTAATCAGTCGGAGCTCTAACCTCAAACAGTTACAAGTTTTATAACTGCTGGAAGTTATTAAAATGCCAAATTATTATCTCCCTTTGGTTTAGAGTAGCAGATACTTTCCCTAGTAACATTTGTAACCTAAATCAGTTACCAAGATCATTTGCTAATAAATCGAAATAGTTGCCAAATGTGCAGTGTTTATTTATGTCTGAATACTTTTTATTAAGAATAAATACATCTTCATCAAGATCCAATTAGCTGTTGTTCACAAATTGTCATGTTGGTGCCTACAAAATGATTTTTAATGAATTTTATTGCATAACAGTAGGTAACTTGAGAGGCTTTGCGCATAGGATTTTCATCGATGCTCATAGAATTTTATTGCATGGTTGTAAAGTTGAATAATCACCCTACATGGAGAAAATTATATATATACAGGGAAAATTCCTGTACAGAAGATAGAATGCATCTAAACTTGAATGATTTTGTGCTAGTAACTGCTTCTGGTTACAATCTCAGTTTTAGTTGTTTTTTTAATAACAGTCACAGGTTATGAAAAACATAACTGTTTAAGGTTAGAGCTTTGACTGGTAATGCGTTTTAAAGGGATACACAGCAATCTTGATTTTTAAAAAGTATTGTCTGTTACAATATCTCCTTAAAACACTGAATGGAATTCAACCAAATTTGGTATAAGGCTACCACATATGACAAGTTTGGCATGCCACAGCAACATTATCTTGCCCAAATTGTTGAGTGGGTTAAAAAAAATAAATATGCCAAAAGTCAATTACTCTCGTCATTTTATCATATTCGTCACATGACTGTGAGACCTCAACCCAGGTCCTCTGGTTTCAATTCCACTGTGCCACAACAACCTCCTGATTCTGTCAAGCAGTTTATCGAAAAAGCTTAAGCAATGCCGACAGAGGCACTGATTCTGGGATGAGAAAAATTGATCTTAAAAGTCGAAAATACAATGACCTATGTAGATTTAACTTACTTTTCTCTTACAGCCACCAATCCACATCATCAGTGATACCATTAATTGTAATATGCCGCTATGTCTGTTCCTCAGCTGGCACAATACACTAAGTACTGATCCGATTACTGGCAATAGTGACACGACTTTCTTCCCTCTCTTCTTGGATGCCGACTTGTGATCATGCTTTTTGGTCAGAGAAGCCGTCAAAAACTCTAACATACTGGGACATGTACGCCTGGCATCTCCAATAATGTTCTCCCAGGTGAAGTTCAATATGGCTGGCAAAGTATTGTCCTTCTTTCTCATCAATTTTCCAAATGCCACCATTTCCCGCCTGACAATATCCCCAATCACAGTGACTGCTGCTTTTCGAGCCGTGGGACTAGAGCCAAACAGAAGTCTAAATGCCCGTAAATACTTGGACTGTCTGAGAAGTTGAATGGCCCTACCTATGCCCGTCTTGTTTATGGTCAAGGATATCTGAAATATATATATAAAAAATTTGAAACATTAATGCAGTGTTCTGAAGACGGTATTAAATATTTATATCATCCTTCAATTTCATGAGAAATCGTGTTAAAATTCCAAATTGTAACGGTGTGGGTCCAATTTGGTCACTATCACACATACTTCCGAGTTTGGGTCAGTCCTTGTGGTCTTTGCATATGCCGATAATGACAAAAAACATGCTCCCAACAATACACATATTTTTTTTTTTTAGTAATACTGAGGTTACAGGACAGCTCAATGGATAATCCGAGCCTTCTCTGACCTTACCAGCCCTTTTTACGATTTTTGATATTTCATCTGGCTGTGTTTGTTTACCATTTCTGTAGTTGATGCAGTTGACTTTCTAGGAGATCTGTGGAGGGGTGATGACACAACCTTTAACTTCTTGCCAGCTTGCCTATGTTGTGGTGTTACAGCTAATTTCGTCGCCAGATATGAGCCCGGCTTCCGAATCTTACGAAACTTTCCTTCCACCTCTTCCAGTCGGCAGTTGCGTCCTTTTTACCTCAACGGACCGCATTGTCCGTGTACACTCGTCGCATATAAATGCGGCTTTGCCAGGCGTGAAATTTACGCGAAAGTTCTTGGACAGCGTCTCAGCAGCACTTGGTCCTCCTTTAAACTTGCTCGACAGACTTACACGCTTAAACCCTTTGCCTTTTTGTGAACAATTGGTCGCCATTTTGAAATGAAGGGGTATAAAAACCACTTCCGAACCCCGAACCCTTTACGGAAATTAAAATTATGTATAACTGACAATAAACGAATCATACCGTTATAACTTTAACTGGTATGCATGTATTTAATGTACATATATATATGGTTAGTATTTGATTGCCTTAATTAAACAATTTGTGACAAAATTGCTATTTTATTCATCGCTAAGGGTATAAAACCCACTTCCATTCCGTACCGAACCCTAAATCTCCGAACCCCTAGTTTTTGAACGATATGAGGGTTCAACGCGTTAATTATTTAAAGTTTAGCATTCATAAACAAACTAACCTCATTATAAATGTAATTTCCAGTCTTGGTTCCTTTTATTAATGGAGATACAGCCATTTGTTTACCCTTTTTACCGATACCGAACCCTAATCTAAAAATAATTACGGTGTCGTTCGAATAACACGTGATATGAAAATCGCATGTTTCAATTGTTTTATCTATGCTTATCAATTCGGAAAACACAAACTAGTTAATCAGTCATTGATTGGGAATCATTGATTGGTGAGTTAAATCACATCTAATCATAATATGAACTAAGGTAAAACCTTGAGGCGAGCACAGAAAATGTATATTTTAAACAGATAAAACTCAATCAAAGACCAATACAAACTTGTCAAATTGAAAGCAACTCAATAATGAGGTCCTCTCAGGGGTTTTGGGGAAAATGGCCATTTATATTTGGTGAACAAGGGAACAATGGCGTTATTTTCAGGGGAAAAGGGAACATTGACACATATTTTTAGGGAACAATGGAACATGACTTTACAGGAAATAAAATTCTGACATCTAGTTTTAATATTAAAAAAAGAAATCACAAAAAGTTAACATTTCAAACAATATCTTTGTGATGACAGTGTTGCAACTAATATGAACTAAGGTAAAACCTTGAGGCGAGCACAGAAAATGTGAAAGTAAATTTTAAACAGATAAAACTCAATGAAAGAGGTGAAAGAACAATACAATTGAAAGCAACACAATAATGAGGTTCTCTCAGGGGTTTTGGGGGAAATGGCCATTTATATTTGTTGAACAAGGGAACAATGGCTGTTAACAATGGCTGTTATTTTCAGGGGAAAAGAGAACATTGACACATATTTTTAGGTTAGGGAACAATGGAACAGGACTTTACAGGAAATAAAATTCTAACATCTATCTATCTATCTATCTATCTATGGATACTGCATCACCCTCTTTTGAAGATTATGTGCAGGTGCGCGTCTGTGCGGTTGTGAGTTATGTAAAAGATAATAAAAGAAAGAGTAAAATAAGGTGAAGGTGAAATAAAGATGAAAGTGTTATGTATGTTAAAAGTTCGATGAAGAACAAAGTGATATTTAAAAGATAAAAGACAGCGTTTTAATTTATGGCATTTGGTGGCTAACAGAGCAAACTGCCGGCTTGAACGAATCTAAGCTAGGCAGCATGGCAATGCTAGTCGGCAGGCTGTTCCATTGTACCACAGCAAGCGGAAAGAATGAATATTTGTAATAGTCAACGCGTGTGTGTATTTGACGAAAAGCTAATGGATGTGACAGTCTAGATAGTCTCAAGGGATGCTGGATATATGACGGCATTTGGATGGCAACTAGCCCATGGATGATTTTGAAAAATAGGCAAAGTCGGGCGGCGGAACGTCTGTCCTCGAGAGAGCGCCATTTCAGGTTATTTAGCATAGTTGTTAAACTGGATTGCTAGGAGTAATCATTCTTTGCACCATCTCCAACTTGTCTATATTGTGTTTCGTATACGGGCTCCACACTGGGGAGGAGTACTCTATCACTGGGCGGACTAGTGCTTTGTATGCGGTTGCTCTTATACCTGGGTTTTTGCTTCTGATGTTTCGCTTTATGAAACCCAGAGTTCTGTTACCAGATGTACTTGCCTTCTGAATATGGTTGTTCCAGGTAAGATCGCTGCTGATGTTGACACCAAGGTATTTGGCACTGCTGACTGTTTGCAGTAATTGACCATGTACATGTAGTATGTATGTTGATGGGATAGGAGTTTTTGACCGTGTAATTTGAATAAGAATACACTTACCTGGATTAAACTCCATATCCCATTCATCTTCCCAAAGAGAGAGTTTGTTGAGGTCTTGCTGCAAAAGTTGAGCATCTTTTAAACTAGAAACAGAAAGATACACTGCAGTGTCATCTACGAATAGTCTTACTAAGTTACTTTGGACTTAATGTTGTCAGGTAGATCATTTATGTAGATCAAGAATAGGATCGGACCTAGTACTGAGCCTTGGGGTACACCTGAAGTAACTGGTACCGGGTCTGATTCTTCATTTTCAATTATTACCTGATCTAGTTTTAATATTAAAAAAAAATCACAAACAGTTAACATTTCAAACAATATTTTTGTGATGACAGTGTACTGTAGGCCAGAATGAATTTTGGGGAACATTAGCAAATCTTTTAAACATTAATAATACTTTTAGAGAACAGAGGAACATTGGACAAATAATTTTGGGGAACAAAGCAAAATAGTTGTGGGGAACAAGGGAACACTGACTAATATTTTCAGGGAACAAAGGAAGATGTACCCCTTCCATCCTCCTGGGGCCTCAATAATAATAAGAATAATGAATAAATCATTAAAAAAAACTCATTGCACACTTTCTTTCACAACTGAGCTGTATACACTTAATTCTTTTGCAACTCAGTATAATTTTAGATAAAAAAGTTTTAGACTAGCTTGAAAAAAACTAAACTGCCAAATTCAGCATTTACCTCACTGCTTCAAGTATACACTGTCGGGATATAACTAAACTGAAAGATTGTTAACTTTATACATATACATACATTGTTCCAATTGCTTTTTTACATTTTTTTTTCTTTTTGCCAGAAATGTTGATATTTTCTATGTTATTATTTATTACTAAATATATGCAAACTGTGACCTGTGTATTTAGCCGATAACACTAAATATGATTCACAAATAGATGAGAGATAGGGATAATTGTTTTAATTTTTAACACCACAGTCCATCTGTCCTGATCTTACCTTGAATAAGAACCGTCTGTACAAGATGGCAAGTTGCATTCACTTCAGTGTATGGGTTTGAAGAAATCCAATCTGTGTGTGACTGACCCAATGGGCCACTCCTAAAAGATGCTAGTGTCACCATCCAATGCTGGTTGTAAATGCCTGACAGAATAATGCAACTATCAGTCACAGACAACCATTTAAATATAAACAAAGGATAGATGACTCTTTTCTTGAAGATGTTCAGTGTGCAGCCCTTCTGTAGTGTAAATCTCATTTTTGCTTTTCACTGAAAAGGCAGTTCCAGTACATCCTGGTGTTTCATCTCTGTTCTGGTCTGTTGTGTTCCGGTGAATCGTACCACTGGTCTATAATTATGTCATAAAACAAATACAAACAATTTCGGTTTTTAAATTCTATAATGAGGTCATTTTTATCATACCACAGATATCACTATCTGAGACAAATAAATGAGAACCAGACCATCCACCATATTTTAAACGATAGGACACCCACCTGTATGGGCACAATAGAATCTGGACTTATGATTGTGTTTAGTGTAATGTATCTATCTACAGTCTATAGTGCTGACACACTGGAATACCACACCGTTGTACACACAGGTGTGTGTGTGTTTTGTGGG
>JAWPHD010024269.1:0-19695 GCA_037043455.1 Cyrtodaria siliqua | reverse complement strand
TAAATTTTTCAGCTTGCTTAAATTTCCATTAAATTCCATTTTAATTTTGGTATACTAAATCGTTAAGCCTGCTTAAATTCCATTTAAATTTGGTATACTCAATATCTAAGCCTGCTTAAATTCCAATTAAATTTCGTATAGTAGATCTTTGAGCCTGCTTAAATACCAATTAAACACCTTTTAAATTTGGTATACTAAATCTTCCAAGTCTGCTTAAATTCCAATTAAATACCTTTTACATTTGGTATACTCAATATCTAAGCCTGCTTAAATTCCAATAAAACACCTTTTAAATTTGGTATACTAAATCGTTAAGCCTGCTTAAATTTCAATTAAACACCTTTAAATGTGGTTTACTTAAATTTAAGGCCTACTTAAATTTCAATAAAATGCCTTTTATATTTGGTATACCAAATCCTTAGGCCTACTTAAATTTCAATAAAACACCTTTTAAATTTGGTGTACTAAATATTTAAGCCTGTTTAAATTCCAATTAAATACCTTTTAAATTTGGTATACTAAATATTTAAGCCTGCTTAAATTCCAATTAAACACCTTTTAAATTTGGTATACCAAATCTGTATGTATGCTTACATTTCAATAAAACACCTTTTAAATTTGGTATAATAAACTGTTGGAGCTACTTTAATTTCAATTGAATGCCTTTAAATTCGACACTAAATCCCAAGGCCTGCTTAAATTCCAAGTAAACACCTTTTAAATGTGGTATACTATATCTTTAAGCCTACTTAAATTTCAATTAAACACCTTAAATGATGTTTACTTAAATCTAAGGCCTACTTAAATGCCTTTTAAATTCGACAAACTAAATATCAAGGCCTGCTTAAATTCCAACAAAACACCTTTAGATTTGGAATTCCTAAATCATTACAGGTCTGCTTAAATTTCAATTCAACTTCTTTTAAATATGGTGTACTAAATCACAGGGCCGGCTTACATTTTCCCGAGACCTGTTTAAATGTAAGCAGATGATCATATGTTGTTTACTATTTTTCAAGGTCTGCTTAAATTAAATATGACAGAAATTATACAAACAAACACTTTTTTTTTTATAAAAATAACATTTAATAATCAACGATCATACAATGTATTTCATTTTTAAATTCAACATGGAAAATACATAGAGGATCTTAAACGAGTTCCCATTTCATATAAGATTTATGGAACGAGTTATGAATTATTTTAATGAGCCTTTTGGCAGAAAATATTAAAAATAATTCATAACGAGTTTCATAAATCTTATATGGAATGGGAATGAGTTTAAGATCATTTTATCACATAACATTGCAATAAATTAGTAAAAAATAATTCAGATGGACATAGAACCGCCACGACGTCAGACACACTTTAGCGCCAAAACATATATGACGTCGCAACATAGATCATACATTGGATCATGCTAAAGATGTTTACAAAGTTTCATTGTTGTAGACCTTATACTTTCAAGTTATTAGCAAATCAGTTGTCAGACAAAAAGTTAACGGACGGACAGACAGATGGACGGACAATCGCAAGAGCTAATATAAGTCCCTAAGGGCGTAAAATATGTGAAGAAAGAAGACAGAAAGCGTTTAAACTTTGAACATAATATTGATGTTTAATTGGTATCTTCTTTTTACAACTGAGAACTTCAGCAGATGTTTCCTGCGCAGGGCTTTGATCCAGCAACCACCTGTAATCAAAGAAAATATTATAATGAACAGATTGAATTACATAAATGGTTTTGAAATATATAAAATATAATATACTTTTCAAAAATCAGCTATATATCTAGCATATTCATCATTATGGTTTGTTTGAAATGAACAGAATGGTGTTTTAGGTCATCTTAAACCTATGTATGGCCATATATGACAGTCGATTTTTTTGTGGTAGACATACCATCCCATTGTTCCTCGGTAGAACCAGTACTATAAATCTCTCGCCATTCGTAAGAATCGACACTTCCTCCTTGGACAAGTCTAGCTCCCAGAGGGATTTGAACCCACAACGGTGAGAGGCGAGAAAGCCTTCAGTCGTATCGTCTTTTCATGGAGGCACTTATTAAAATGCATATGAAGAGGAAAAAGGAATTGAGTTAATGAGATGTAAATATATATATGTATCAGCTTTACTCCAGCTGTTCCTGAAAACAAGCACGCCCCAAAGACAGCACTTTTAAAAACATATGTAGGGATAGTTCCTTTAATTCCTTCTGTAGGGGCTAAATACAAAAACAAAACAAAAAACATTTCTATAATATGGGGTGGAAAAATGCTTCTGGATGTATTTTTCATGCAAACTCTAACCCAATTAAAATAATCTTAAAATGCATGCATTCAATTTCGAAAAGCATGCTGTTGGCTGTAAAAATCCAGTGAAATTTTAATAATGCTGGGAAAAAAATAATTCCCACAAATTAATTCACGAACGAGAACTCTTTACCAATTTCGTAGGCAAATTGATAGTGACACTGTAACTATCGTACTCATAATCAATTTGATTTTAATAGTACAATCAGTAATGTTTCAGTCCTATGAATATAAAAAGCGGCACCTAGTTACACTGATCTTAAGACAAAGTGCCTACATTATCATCAAAGACATTGCTCTGAAACATGGTATGTACCTTGATTGGGGTAAGGCATAATACTCTCTGAAACTAAGTCTGACGCCACTAGTGACACTGACCTTAACTCTAAAGACAAACTTAGGAAATTTCATAGGGTTTCTTTCTCTTTTTTTTTAAGACATACATCTTCAACACCATCAAAATATTTGCTATGAAACTTGGAATGTTCATTTACTGTGGTGAGACATAACCAGCTAATCCCCACTTCACCCGACCTTGACCTTTAACGTAACAAACAACTTTTTCACCATATGATATTGACTTTGTGAATGAAATGCCAAATGTATTTAAAGGGAGTCGTGGCAATCTTGAAGTTTTTATCAAACATTACAATTGGCGTCTTGATTTATTTATACAGTATCATTTTTAATTTAAACCTGCTCGCATTTAATTTAAAAAAAATACCGAACTGTTGTCTTTAATTTCAGTCTACATATAATTTTAGCAGCAGCCAACATACCTTTAGTATTTGTTACTTGCAGGTTTCATTTTTCATCAGATTTCGTGCATCGGCACACTTCTGATTTACGGCCTGGGTGATGTCCCTCTCCAGACAGCCTGGTCGTTTTGATGTTACATATTCTGAAAAAGTGATTCGGACATTAAATTTGTATTGTTTATCATGTCTGTTCTATAAACCCTGTATCTGATATCAAAATAACATATCGGTAAATAAAAAATAATGCTAGCCAAAATCTTAACTAATCAAATTGTATGTTTCATTCTTATTTAACACATTGACGGTAATATTGTGTATTTTAAGAGCTAAAAGTTACAGACATTGTCTCTTTAATGGATGTCACATGAGCAACAGATATAAATATTGCAGTGCCAGCGATTGCAAACAATAAATAAAACCTTTTAGCTTTTAATCAACACATTTATTACAGCACACTTATGTGGGTCTATGAGGTCATGTTTCTACACATACATTTCATGAGTGAAAAAAAGTTTATTTGCTTGTGCTCAATATCTGCTTTAATTATGGACAGTGTCAAGTTACAGTAATAATAAAACTAGCTCAAAACTACTTACTAATAATGGCATTCACAATCGTGCCGTCTAGTGGTGCCCTTGATTTAGAACCCTTCACACAACTGTTTCTCAGTGTCTCGTCGTCAAAAAACACAATTATCAAAAGCCTTGCCATGGCAGTTCCACTGTTTTTTGCCTTCTAAGGCAGGCATCAAGCTGTGCTACCGATAGTCTCACACCATAGCCAGGAACCAACTCGACTTCATGTGTGCTGGAACTCTAAATGAAACAAAAAAGAGGTCAACGACCTTGAAGCTCTACTGATAGGTTTTGATAGCTAGATCAGCATTCCTGTAACATAGTTTCAGGAGTAGTCGTTACAAGTTTTTACTATATAACTCTATGTAAACAAAGATGGCCACTGGCGGTCATGTTTAATGTTGAATCAAAATAATTTTCGACAAGGATCAACATCATGTCATGGTGATCATTTTAGAAAAAGTCTGATATCAATATCACTTACAGTTGTCAAGAAGTAGTTGCTACAAACTTGTTTTTAAAAAATATATTTTTAGCCGTGGTGGCCATCTTGAATTTCAGGCCTATCCAAAATTTTGCTGGGATCAAATAGACATCAAGAGCAACATTCCTGTCAAGTTTCATGGAAATCTGTCAAGTAGTTTCAGAGGAGTAGTCGCTACAAGTTTCTACTATGTAACGCTATGTAAAAAAGATGGCCGCTGGCGGCCATGTATAATGTCAAATCAAAATAGTTTTCTACAAGGATCAACATCATGTCATGCTGATCCGACCAAATGTGACCTATATTTCGAAAGGTCGGATGAACGAACAGACTAATGGACAAATATATACCCGGACAACATTGTAATCGCTAAATCAAGATCCGTAAACGGGCTCAACAAAAATTAGAACTCTACAAAAGAATATATGTCTGCACTTTATACCTACATTTTTTTTTAAAGTATAATAGATTAACACGTTTTTATTACATTTTCATCGGCAAAAGATTGGAATTTCTCAGCTAAAAATTATTACTATTACTAATTATATCTAACTCCGAACACAAAAATAACTAACTGTGACGCCGAGTTGACGTCAATAACGTGGTAATGACGTCAACGTTATCCGCTGATAACGTTCAACAAAGCGAATAATTTCGGTTAAAATCATGCACAAACTGATTTAAAATGTAATAAACAGATTATTTAACTGCTGTGTTCGATTATAGAGAAATCCTTCAATCGATGGTAACATGTTTTTTCACTCACTCATCGTTCTTTCGTGAAAAGAATCACACGTCTCCCATCTCATGAAGGATTTTCCTATAATCGATCCCAGCAGTTAAATAATCTGCGCAGTATCATCAGTGAATATTTTTAATTATAAATATTTATGGAAGATACTCCTTACTTTGAAAATGTCAAGCAAGACGTATTTATAGACCGATACTTACAGCTTGATATGCAGTATAAATGTCGTCATCCATGGAATCGATACTTTCCACTTGCTGGCTCACTGACGGAATATTCTTCTGTGTGTTTTGTGTCATTAGTGAGTTTGTTGGTGAAATATGCTGTGTGTTTGGTGAGCTTGTTGGTGAAATATGTGTGTTTGATATTGTCGGTGTAGTTATCTGCAGCCTGTTAAGTGGCATTGCTTTCTGTGTGATTGGCTGTATTTGTGAGGTGCGCATATTATGCTGGGTGTTCAGTGGAATGGATTGCAGTATGTTTGCAGGTGGCATTGATGATGTCTTTTGCATAAGAAAGTCAATCTTCTCCTCTAATTTTTTTTGTTCCATGATTGCAATTTGGGAAGCGCAAGAGCAATCCACTGTTGAGCACTGGTCTGTGGTAGAGTTTGCTGTTGACTGGTTGCTTGGTCCTTGAATTTTTCTCGTGATAGTCACCAGGCCATTGAGTTAAAAAAAATTGTCTCGTTTATTTCTTCCTCCCTCAACCTCCAGTCCTTTCCTGGGCATATTTTAAAAACCTTTTAATTTCATCCTCCACAAAGGTCTCCACCACTTGTCTGAAAAGGAAAGAAAGATATATATATGAACAAATTTACCGAAAAGGAAAGTAAGATATACGAATCTGTTTATTTACACATTTAATATATCAAAAGGCCACGGCGTACAACCATTTCATGCTGAGTGAGGAATTTACAAATCGGGTAATTACGCGGAGTTTCGGTGATAAAACTACTCGGCGTGGGAATCGGCTCTCGGCGAACTTACGCCACGATACTTCGCGTATAACGGTTACGCCACGATACTTTGTGTATATAACCTCGGAGTTCGCCGAGTCGAAACTGCACAGGTGAAAGGTGCAACATTTTATTACTGCAGTTATTTTAATGCATAATTATTCAATAACTTTAAAAAAAGCAGAAAACAATTTTTTATTTTTGTTTTTTGAAAATTCGAATGCCCGGATGTCACGATAATTATATGGCGGTTCCTATTACCGGCTTCGCGGCGACAACATAAAATACAATTAGTAATTACTATACTGGAAATTACAATTATTATTTAATCGGTGTTTGTAAAACGATTTACGATTCTGCTGTTGATTATTATTATATCGATGAGTTTTTTAGTAAAAATAAGCAAACAAATTGTAAAGAATTCCGGGTCATAAACCTGTTGTTAGTGCTGGGGATTATGGGTATCCAAATTATTTATGTCGGTCTCAGGAGAACTGATTTTTTGACAACAGAAACGGAAAAACGTTTGATTAAATGCATTAAAAGTTTGAAATCCATATTTTTTTCCGAAATGTCAGTGATTCATTTTGCTCTGCGTCCCGCGTCCTAGACGCACATTTTTTCTGAGGACGCATCATTCTTAAACATGTGCATCCGATGGACGCATTGCTCGAAAATTGTACAAGTGGTAAATAACCGTTTTCGATGTGATAACAAGAGAACAAATATAACACGACACCGGTTAAAGTAGAACGCAATCACAATGTAGCAGTGTTTCCGCGAGAGCGCGTTTCTGGCGCACTAAAATGATCGGCGACGCGACATAAATCAGCTTGTGAGTTTTTCGTGACGCAATGAAATTGATTAGGCTAGAAATGAAATACCCGTCAGTTTATCGTCGTAATACTTTCTTGATCTTCAAATGTAAGGAATCACGACGGACTGAACTTATTTCTATTTACATCTTGGTCTATATTTAGAACAGGAAAAACTAATACCTGTACTTTCGTGTTATTGTCATCGTCATATCGATCATATTACATCTTATAATTTCATTACAATTTACTGTTATTATGCTAATCAGAATTAGGCTTTTGTTATGTTTCATTATGTTTTTCTTTTACGGTGATTATGATGCCATCTTTGTGGCCCATGATTGGAAAATAAAGTTATTCATTCTTGGTCTATTTTTAGAATAGGTTAAACTAATGTCTGTACTTTCCGCGTTATTGTCGTCATCATATGTGTGTGGGCTTGAGTAGCCTAGGTAGACGCTTATATAAAAACAATAGCAAATAAAAGCGCGTATATAATCACGAAACGGCCGCTAAAATGGCAGACGAACCCAAAATGAAACATAATGCTGGTTAAATGGAGACATGGCAATCTTGAATTTCAAATATCATCCATTGTGTGACTTGGAGATTAGTTGACTGAAATATCATACACTAACAGTCTACACTAAGTCTGTATATTATACATGTTCATAAGTGGTTAAGTGACACCATCCTGTATACCAGGACATATACAGGATGGTGTCACTTAACCACTTATGAACATGTATAATTCAATGGCTAGATTTTACCAGTTATAGAAATATAATATCAGCGTTAGTAAAATACCCATAAACGAGAAATGATGATTTATAAGTTAAGTCCCCCATGCATGACTCTGTTACAATATACAAGCCGGTTTAAAGTCAAAATCTTTCTTGATAAATAAGTAAAGATGCCAATATTGATGCTTGATAAAAACATCAAGATTGCCGTGCGTTCCTTTAACTTCCTTTTTTTTTGCTGACCAATCCACCGAAAAAGATGTCTTATCAACTAATAATGCATGTCTATCTAACATCACATGGTCTATTCATCAAAATGCATGTCCAAAAAATATGACCCCTATATTTACAAAATGACCCCCAGTTAATTCCATAGCGGGTCAAGGATAACCCCTAAAATTTTTGAGTCCTGCAGAAACACTGATGTAGTACGCGTATTCTGATTGGGTAAAAGCTATTTGTCATCCAATCAGTAACAATGTTCTTCTAACTGTTGGTGTTCGCTAGTATGGAAATCCCTAGACTGTGTCATGGTCCTTTGCGCTTCTCTGTTGAGATAACAGAATAGAATAGACTAGGAAATCCCGGATGATGAACACAAAATGCCACCGAAGAAAGTTATAAAAAATTACCCACAATTAAAATGTTTAAAGTTAAATTGACACTTGATTGGCATGTCAAACTACTCAGGACTAATTGAACTGTTTAAAATTTGTGTAGACTGTTTGCAACCATAAAATAAAGAAAAAATACAGAGATTTTTATGATGGTGATTACCCGTTACAGAACCGAGACAACTGCGCCATATAAGCACATATTCTAAAAGAAATACTTTGAAAAACAAAGAATGGTAGCAATATATAATAAGGAATAACACGAAAATGATACAGTTTTGAAACTGTATGCACATATTTTGCTGATGTTTTACTGAACTGAATGTTGTTTAACGGCTCATCAACACAGTATAGGTTATTTAGAGCCGCCCCAGAGAGAGGGGAAGGATACATAGGAATCTACTCTTATTATCGAATAGATTCCTATGTTTTTTTAACATGCTCGGAGGATAGACCTGATACACGGGACCGCCGGCTGAGGCTAAGGGAAAGGGTCTTGCCCAAGAACACTCCGACGGAACTCAGTGGCACCACGGAGGATTGAACCAGTGGCCTCCAGTTACAAATCTGCCGCGCTACCGACTTTCATTTTAGTAACAGCAATTAAACTATTATTCTTACCGATCGAGATACCATCCAACTTCTTGTATGGAAGCCGTAGTACGATAAGAAACAACCAGGAACTTTCGACGCTCGCTAGGAAGACATGACAGTTTCCGTGACCCGGAAGTGCTTACAACTGAAACTCGATATCCGCACAGCTGGTTTCTTACATCATTCAATTTCGTCGTAAAGCTCCAGGAACCAGTCCCCGGAAATAGTAAATCTTGTACATTTGAGTATATGTAAATAAAACAACGTGTTTTTCAGGTGAAAGATGTTTACTCTAAATGAAAAACAGGAATCTGCCCTAAGTTTGGTAATGTCTGGTCACAATCTTTTAATAATTGGCGCAGCGGGCACAGGAAAATCGTTCCTAGTGCATGAAATTGTTTTAAAACACGTGTTTCTTCGCACATGTATCCACATGTATATTGTTTACAAAAGACTGGTATCCGGACTTACCCTTTAAAATATATGCAGTGCAGGGCGTCAGCAAATTTATCCGATAACCACTTCCGGGTCACGGAAACTGTCATGTCTTCCTAGCGAGCGTCGAAAGTTCCTGGTTGTTTCTTATCGTACTACGGCTTCCATACAAGAAGTTGGATGGTATCTCGATCGGTAAGAATAATAGTTTAATTGCTGTTACTATTTGCAAGCGTGTTTTGTGCGATGAACGCAGTATTTATTGCATCCATAGGGTGAGCTGGCAGTGTTACATGTAAAATCACATCGTGTCCTACTTCAGTGTATTTCACGTTTCTGCTTCTGGTGTATCCAAGCGCGTGAAACACGGTACAAAAAGACAGTTGAGTTGAGTAATGGCATGCCTCCTGCTATGAACGAGACCAGTATGTCCGGGATCGAACCCATTATAGATGACCTGTACTCGTAGCTACGGATGTACCTATTTTTTATTGTACTGAAGATGCATACCTTTTACTATGTAAAGAATATGATTTTTTTTTTTTGGGTTGTAGAGTGAGGGATGGTGGGTGGGAGGTACCATGGGGTACCAAACACCGCGTCCGGTACCTGTGGTACTGGGTACTACAGAAAGGCAACCACCGGGTTACATTTATGTTTACAGAAATGTACCTGAAAATTATCGAAATCCAGAAAGGCCCCCAAATATACATAAATGTACCCGAGACAAAATAACGCAAGAGTACAATGCGAAACTTTCATTAACGATTCACTTTTTTAAAAGTTTAGCTTACATATTTAATGTATTTACGTTTTTAATGGTGCCAATTTATATTTTGAAAAACAATATTTTTGATATCCCTTTTTGATGATTCGATTATCAGAATTCCCAATGCAAATTTGCGTGTGTGTGTGTTTTTCCAGTGGGGGCTTCGGAAATAAAAGTACAGGGATTCCTTCATTAACTATTCTTGAATGACAAGCTGTGTATTTGTTTACATTTTGCGCGGGGTTTGATGATTTACAACTTCCGGTTTTATGACAATACGTTCTAGATTTTATTACTAACTATGGCAGCCTAAATATGTTTTAAGAACAATAGTGCAATAGTTAATGATAAACAATATTGTTTAAGTAGTTGTATATCAAGTTCTAAATTGTTTCAATTCCGCCAATGAGATCTTGTTTGTATGGCTATGTTTCTGTATATTTGGGATAGTTCTGGATTCAAAGATTTTAGGTACGTTTCTGTATACATAGATGTACCCCGGGTACCTTTCTGTAGTACACAATACGACAATACCCATCAGCCATACTTTCGCAGTACCTAAAGTCCTGAGTCAGTTGACGGCAAACAAACAATCGTTAATTCTGGCCCAAGCTATTTTTATATCCAATCTTGATTTGAGCTTGAACTAGCGCTTCTAGTAGCTATAGCGCTTAAAATTGTATAACTTCCATTTAAACATTTGTGTACATAACGCGCAAGATTGTAAGAGTGGGTTATCAATCTGTTTTGCACGAACATTGTTTAAGCAGCCATTACCCAACTGGAAGCTGAAGTATGAAAACATGTGAAAAGAGTAAATACTAAGAATCAAATGATTGTTCTCTTAAAGGTCCTTATTCTCTTTCAGGACGATGTCAAATGGATTGATGGCGAAAATCAATATGAATGGAAATTTCCCTTCAAGAACACATGTCTCTGCAAAATTATAATTGGTAATGTATTAATTAGGTATTAAATCTAGCTCTGTAGAGGGCAACATGTACAGTACGGCTCAGCGCGAAGCACACACTTTACTCGATTCGCTGAGTTTGGCCATATCGAGTGCCAAGCGAATCTATGCCAAGTCAATGTTTTGATTTGGAGAATCTATGTGGCGAAAGGACACGGAAGTCACTCTGTGAAGAATCCAATTCACCATAAGTTCACACTTTGGCGATTTATTTTTTGGGGAACAAATCTAACTTTTCGACAACTTCAACTTGTCCGACATCGTGCTTGAAAAAAAGCAATCAATTGGCAGAAAAATACAAACGCGAGTGCATCTTTCCATGCAAATTTACATGACTGATAAATATAATGAATACATTCAGTAATTCATTTTGAAGTCTACTTTAATGAGTCGCTGGGACTCACATATTTTGAAAGTCGGTAGCGCGGCAGATTTGTAACTGGAGGCCAAGGCCACTGGTTCAATCCTCCGTGGTGCCACTGAGTTCCGTCGGAGTGTTCTTGGGCAAGACCCTTTCCCTTAGCCTCAGCCGGCGGTCCCGTGTATCAGGTCTATCCTCCGAGCATGTTAAAAAAACATAGGAATCTATTCGATAATAAGAGTAGATTCCTATGTATCCTTCCCCTCTCTCTGGGGCGGCTCTAAATAACCTATACTGTGTTGATGAGCCGTTAAACAACATTCAGTTCAGTAAAACATCAGCAAAATATGTGCATACAGTTTCAAAACTGTATCATTTTCGTGTTATTCCTTATTATATATTGCTACCATTCTTTGTTTTTCAAAGTATTTCTTTTAGAATATGTGCTTATATGGCGCAGTTGTCTCGGTTCTGTAACGGGTAATCACCATCATAAAAATCTCTGTATTTTTTCTTTATTTTATGGTTGCAAACAGTCTACACAAATTTTAAACAGTTCAATTAGTCCTGAGTAGTTTGACATGCCAATCAAGTGTCAATTTAACTTTAAACATTTTAATTGTGGGTAATTTTTTATAACTTTCTTCGGTGGCATTTTGTGTTCATCATCCGGGATTTCCTAGTCTATTCTATTCTGTTATCTCAACAGAGAAGCGCAAAGGACCATGACACAGTCTAGGGATTTCCATACTAGCGAACACCAACAGTTAGAAGAACATTGTTACTGATTGGATGACAAATAGCTTTTACCCAATCAGAATACGCGTACTACATCAGTGTTTCTGCAGGACTCAAAAATTTTAGGGGTTATCCTTGACCCGCTATGGAATTAACTGGGGGTCATTTTGTAAATATAGGGGTCATATTTTTTGGACATGCATTTTGATGAATAGACCATGTGATGTTAGATAGACATGCATTATTAGTTGATAAGACATCTTTTTCGGTGGATTGGTCAGCAAAAAAAAAGGAAGTTAAAGGAACGCACGGCAATCTTGATGTTTTTATCAAGCATCAATATTGGCATCTTTACTTATTTATCAAGAAAGATTTTGACTTTAAACCGGCTTGTATATTGTAACAGAGTCATGCATGGGGGACTTAACTTATAAATCATCATTTCTCGTTTATGGGTATTTTACTAACGCTGATATTATATTTCTATAACTGGTAAAATCTAGCCATTGAATTATACATGTTCATAAGTGGTTAAGTGACACCATCCTGTATATGTCCTGGTATACAGGATGGTGTCACTTAACCACTTATGAACATGTATAATATACAGACTTAGTGTAGACTGTTAGTGTATGATATTTCAGTCAACTAATCTCCAAGTCACACAATGGATGATATTTGAAATTCAAGATTGCCATGTCTCCATTTAACCAGCATTATGTTTCATTTTGGGTTCGTCTGCCATTTTAGCGGCCGTTTCGTGATTATATACGCGCTTTTATTTGCTATTGTTTTTATATAAGCGTCTACCTAGGCTACTCAAGCCCACACACATATGATGACGACAATAACGCGGAAAGTACAGACATTAGTTTAACCTATTCTAAAAATAGACCAAGAATGAATAACTTTATTTTCCAATCATGGGCCACAAAGATGGCATCATAATCACCGTAAAAGAAAAACATAATGAAACATAACAAAAGCCTAATTCTGATTAGCATAATAACAGTAAATTGTAATGAAATTATAAGATGTAATATGATCGATATGACGATGACAATAACACGAAAGTACAGGTATTAGTTTTTCCTGTTCTAAATATAGACCAAGATGTAAATAGAAATAAGTTCAGTCCGTCGTGATTCCTTACATTTGAAGATCAAGAAAGTATTACGACGATAAACTGACGGGTATTTCATTTCTAGCCTAATCAATTTCATTGCGTCACGAAAAACTCACAAGCTGATTTATGTCGCGTCGCCGATCATTTTAGTGCGCCAGAAACGCGCTCTCGCGGAAACACTGCTACATTGTGATTGCGTTCTACTTTAACCGGTGTCGTGTTATATTTGTTCTCTTGTTATCACATCGAAAACGGTTATTTACCACTTGTACAATTTTCGAGCAATGCGTCCATCGGATGCACATGTTTAAGAATGATGCGTCCTCAGAAAAAATGTGCGTCTAGGACGCGGGACGCAGAGCAAAATGAATCACTGACATTTCGGAAAAAAATATGGATTTCAAACTTTTAATGCATTTAATCAAACGTTTTTCCGTTTCTGTTGTCAAAAAATCAGTTCTCCTGAGACCGACATAAATAATTTGGATACCCATAATCCCCAGCACTAACAACAGGTTTATGACCCGGAATTCTTTACAATTTGTTTGCTTATTTTTACTAAAAAACTCATCGATATAATAATAATCAACAGCAGAATCGTAAATCGTTTTACAAACACCGATTAAATAATAATTGTAATTTCCAGTATAGTAATTACTAATTGTATTTTATGTTGTCGCCGCGAAGCCGGTAATAGGAACCGCCATATAATTATCGTGACATCCGGGCATTCGAATTTTCAAAAAACAAAAATAAAAAATTGTTTTCTGCTTTTTTTAAAGTTATTGAATAATTATGCATTAAAATAACTGCAGTAATAAAATGTTGCACCTTTCACCTGTGCAGTTTCGACTCGGCGAACTCCGAGGTTATATACACAAAGTATCGTGGCGTAACCGTTATACGCGAAGTATCGTGGCGTAAGTTCGCCGAGAGCCGATTCCCACGCCGAGTAGTTTTATCACCGAAACTCCGCGTAATTACCCGATTTGTAAATTCCTCACTCAGCATGAAATGGTTGTACGCCGTGGCCTTTTGATATATTAAATGTGTAAATAAACAGATTCGTATATCTTACTTTCCTTTTCGGTAAATTTGTTCATATATATATCTTTCTTTCCTTTTCAGACAAGTGGTGGAGACCTTTGTGGAGGATGAAATTAAAAGGTTTTTAAAATATGCCCAGGAAAGGACTGGAGGTTGAGGGAGGAAGAAATAAACGAGACAATTTTTTTTAACTCAATGG
Organism: Cyrtodaria siliqua; assembly: GCA_037043455.1. Lineage (NCBI taxonomy): Eukaryota > Metazoa > Mollusca > Bivalvia > Adapedonta > Hiatellidae > Cyrtodaria > Cyrtodaria siliqua. The sequence goes on along the minus strand of JAWPHD010024269.1, from coordinate 5,449 downwards.
CCTGGTGACTATCACGAGAAAAATTCAAGGACCAAGCAACCAGTCAACAGCAAACTCTACCACAGACCAGTGCTCAACAGTGGATTGCTCTTGCGCTTCCCAAATTGCAATCATGGAACAAAAAAAATTAGAGGAGAAGATTGACTTTCTTATGCAAAAGACATCATCAATGCCACCTGCAAACATACTGCAATCCATTCCACTGAACACCCAGCATAATATGCGCACCTCACAAATACAGCCAATCACACAGAAAGCAATGCCACTTAACAGGCTGCAGATAACTACACCGACAATATCAAACACACATATTTCACCAACAAGCTCACCAAACACACAGCATATTTCACCAACAAACTCACTAATGACACAAAACACACAGAAGAATATTCCGTCAGTGAGCCAGCAAGTGGAAAGTATCGATTCCATGGATGACGACATTTATACTGCATATCAAGCTGTAAGTATCGGTCTATAAATACGTCTTGCTTGACATTTTCAAAGTAAGGAGTATCTTCCATAAATATTTATAATTAAAAATATTCACTGATGATACTGCGCAGATTATTTAACTGCTGGGATCGATTATAGGAAAATCCTTCATGAGATGGGAGACGTGTGATTCTTTTCACGAAAGAACGATGAGTGAGTGAAAAAACATGTTACCATCGATTGAAGGATTTCTCTATAATCGAACACAGCAGTTAAATAATCTGTTTATTACATTTTAAATCAGTTTGTGCATGATTTTAACCGAAATTATTCGCTTTGTTGAACGTTATCAGCGGATAACGTTGACGTCATTACCACGTTATTGACGTCAACTCGGCGTCACAGTTAGTTATTTTTGTGTTCGGAGTTAGATATAATTAGTAATAGTAATAATTTTTAGCTGAGAAATTCCAATCTTTTGCCGATGAAAATGTAATAAAAACGTGTTAATCTATTATACTTTAAAAAAAAATGTAGGTATAAAGTGCAGACATATATTCTTTTGTAGAGTTCTAATTTTTGTTGAGCCCGTTTACGGATCTTGATTTAGCGATTACAATGTTGTCCGGGTATATATTTGTCCATTAGTCTGTTCGTTCATCCGACCTTTCGAAATATAGGTCACATTTGGTCGGATCAGCATGACATGATGTTGATCCTTGTAGAAAACTATTTTGATTTGACATTATACATGGCCGCCAGCGGCCATCTTTTTTACATAGCGTTACATAGTAGAAACTTGTAGCGACTACTCCTCTGAAACTACTTGACAGATTTCCATGAAACTTGACAGGAATGTTGCTCTTGATGTCTATTTGATCCCAGCAAAATTTTGGATAGGCCTGAAATTCAAGATGGCCACCACGGCTAAAAATATATTTTTTAAAAACAAGTTTGTAGCAACTACTTCTTGACAACTGTAAGTGATATTGATATCAGACTTTTTCTAAAATGATCACCATGACATGATGTTGATCCTTGTCGAAAATTATTTTGATTCAACATTAAACATGACCGCCAGTGGCCATCTTTGTTTACATAGAGTTATATAGTAAAAACTTGTAACGACTACTCCTGAAACTATGTTACAGGAATGCTGATCTAGCTATCAAAACCTATCAGTAGAGCTTCAAGGTCGTTGACCTCTTTTTTGTTTCATTTAGAGTTCCAGCACACATGAAGTCGAGTTGGTTCCTGGCTATGGTGTGAGACTATCGGTAGCACAGCTTGATGCCTGCCTTAGAAGGCAAAAAACAGTGGAACTGCCATGGCAAGGCTTTTGATAATTGTGTTTTTTGACGACGAGACACTGAGAAACAGTTGTGTGAAGGGTTCTAAATCAAGGGCACCACTAGACGGCACGATTGTGAATGCCATTATTAGTAAGTAGTTTTGAGCTAGTTTTATTATTACTGTAACTTGACACTGTCCATAATTAAAGCAGATATTGAGCACAAGCAAATAAACTTTTTTTCACTCATGAAATGTATGTGTAGAAACATGACCTCATAGACCCACATAAGTGTGCTGTAATAAATGTGTTGATTAAAAGCTAAAAGGTTTTATTTATTGTTTGCAATCGCTGGCACTGCAATATTTATATCTGTTGCTCATGTGACATCCATTAAAGAGACAATGTCTGTAACTTTTAGCTCTTAAAATACACAATATTACCGTCAATGTGTTAAATAAGAATGAAACATACAATTTGATTAGTTAAGATTTTGGCTAGCATTATTTTTTATTTACCGATATGTTATTTTGATATCAGATACAGGGTTTATAGAACAGACATGATAAACAATACAAATTTAATGTCCGAATCACTTTTTCAGAATATGTAACATCAAAACGACCAGGCTGTCTGGAGAGGGACATCACCCAGGCCGTAAATCAGAAGTGTGCCGATGCACGAAATCTGATGAAAAATGAAACCTGCAAGTAACAAATACTAAAGGTATGTTGGCTGCTGCTAAAATTATATGTAGACTGAAATTAAAGACAACAGTTCGGTATTTTTTTTAAATTAAATGCGAGCAGGTTTAAATTAAAAATGATACTGTATAAATAAATCAAGACGCCAATTGTAATGTTTGATAAAAACTTCAAGATTGCCACGACTCCCTTTAAATACATTTGGCATTTCATTCACAAAGTCAATATCATATGGTGAAAAAGTTGTTTGTTACGTTAAAGGTCAAGGTCGGGTGAAGTGGGGATTAGCTGGTTATGTCTCACCACAGTAAATGAACATTCCAAGTTTCATAGCAAATATTTTGATGGTGTTGAAGATGTATGTCTTAAAAAAAAAGAGAAAGAAACCCTATGAAATTTCCTAAGTTTGTCTTTAGAGTTAAGGTCAGTGTCACTAGTGGCGTCAGACTTAGTTTCAGAGAGTATTATGCCTTACCCCAATCAAGGTACATACCATGTTTCAGAGCAATGTCTTTGATGATAATGTAGGCACTTTGTCTTAAGATCAGTGTAACTAGGTGCCGCTTTTTATATTCATAGGACTGAAACATTACTGATTGTACTATTAAAATCAAATTGATTATGAGTACGATAGTTACAGTGTCACTATCAATTTGCCTACGAAATTGGTAAAGAGTTCTCGTTCGTGAATTAATTTGTGGGAATTATTTTTTTCCCAGCATTATTAAAATTTCACTGGATTTTTACAGCCAACAGCATGCTTTTCGAAATTGAATGCATGCATTTTAAGATTATTTTAATTGGGTTAGAGTTTGCATGAAAAATACATCCAGAAGCATTTTTCCACCCCATATTATAGAAATGTTTTTTGTTTTGTTTTTGTATTTAGCCCCTACAGAAGGAATTAAAGGAACTATCCCTACATATGTTTTTAAAAGTGCTGTCTTTGGGGCGTGCTTGTTTTCAGGAACAGCTGGAGTAAAGCTGATACATATATATATTTACATCTCATTAACTCAATTCCTTTTTCCTCTTCATATGCATTTTAATAAGTGCCTCCATGAAAAGACGATACGACTGAAGGCTTTCTCGCCTCTCACCGTTGTGGGTTCAAATCCCTCTGGGAGCTAGACTTGTCCAAGGAGGAAGTGTCGATTCTTACGAATGGCGAGAGATTTATAGTACTGGTTCTACCGAGGAACAATGGGATGGTATGTCTACCACAAAAAAATCGACTGTCATATATGGCCATACATAGGTTTAAGATGACCTAAAACACCATTCTGTTCATTTCAAACAAACCATAATGATGAATATGCTAGATATATAGCTGATTTTTGAAAAGTATATTATATTTTATATATTTCAAAACCATTTATGTAATTCAATCTGTTCATTATAATATTTTCTTTGATTACAGGTGGTTGCTGGATCAAAGCCCTGCGCAGGAAACATCTGCTGAAGTTCTCAGTTGTAAAAAGAAGATACCAATTAAACATCAATATTATGTTCAAAGTTTAAACGCTTTCTGTCTTCTTTCTTCACATATTTTACGCCCTTAGGGACTTATATTAGCTCTTGCGATTGTCCGTCCATCTGTCTGTCCGTCCGTTAACTTTTTGTCTGACAACTGATTTGCTAATAACTTGAAAGTATAAGGTCTACAACAATGAAACTTTGTAAACATCTTTAGCATGATCCAATGTATGATCTATGTTGCGACGTCATATATGTTTTGGCGCTAAAGTGTGTCTGACGTCGTGGCGGTTCTATGTCCATCTGAATTATTTTTTACTAATTTATTGCAATGTTATGTGATAAAATGATCTTAAACTCATTCCCATTCCATATAAGATTTATGAAACTCGTTATGAATTATTTTTAATATTTTCTGCCAAAAGGCTCATTAAAATAATTCATAACTCGTTCCATAAATCTTATATGAAATGGGAACTCGTTTAAGATCCTCTATGTATTTTCCATGTTGAATTTAAAAATGAAATACATTGTATGATCGTTGATTATTAAATGTTATTTTTATAAAAAAAAAAGTGTTTGTTTGTATAATTTCTGTCATATTTAATTTAAGCAGACCTTGAAAAATAGTAAACAACATATGATCATCTGCTTACATTTAAACAGGTCTCGGGAAAATGTAAGCCGGCCCTGTGATTTAGTACACCATATTTAAAAGAAGTTGAATTGAAATTTAAGCAGACCTGTAATGATTTAGGAATTCCAAATCTAAAGGTGTTTTGTTGGAATTTAAGCAGGCCTTGATATTTAGTTTGTCGAATTTAAAAGGCATTTAAGTAGGCCTTAGATTTAAGTAAACATCATTTAAGGTGTTTAATTGAAATTTAAGTAGGCTTAAAGATATAGTATACCACATTTAAAAGGTGTTTACTTGGAATTTAAGCAGGCCTTGGGATTTAGTGTCGAATTTAAAGGCATTCAATTGAAATTAAAGTAGCTCCAACAGTTTATTATACCAAATTTAAAAGGTGTTTTATTGAAATGTAAGCATACATACAGATTTGGTATACCAAATTTAAAAGGTGTTTAATTGGAATTTAAGCAGGCTTAAATATTTAGTATACCAAATTTAAAAGGTATTTAATTGGAATTTAAACAGGCTTAAATATTTAGTACACCAAATTTAAAAGGTGTTTTATTGAAATTTAAGTAGGCCTAAGGATTTGGTATACCAAATATAAAAGGCATTTTATTGAAATTTAAGTAGGCCTTAAATTTAAGTAAACCACATTTAAAGGTGTTTAATTGAAATTTAAGCAGGCTTAACGATTTAGTATACCAAATTTAAAAGGTGTTTTATTGGAATTTAAGCAGGCTTAGATATTGAGTATACCAAATGTAAAAGGTATTTAATTGGAATTTAAGCAGACTTGGAAGATTTAGTATACCAAATTTAAAAGGTGTTTAATTGGTATTTAAGCAGGCTCAAAGATCTACTATACGAAATTTAATTGGAATTTAAGCAGGCTTAGATATTGAGTATACC
>JAWPHD010024268.1:0-19698 GCA_037043455.1 Cyrtodaria siliqua | reverse complement strand
GCATGGAGACTCATTTACGCTGTTATAACAGGTTGTCAATATTATAACTTCACTATGGAAGGGGCATGGAGACTCATTTACGCTATTATAACAGGTTTTCAATATTCTAACTTTACTAATGGAAGGGGCATGGAGACTCATTTACGCTATTAAAACCGGTTGTCAATATTCCAACTTTACTATGGAAGGGACATGGAGACTCATTTACGGTATTATAACAGGTTGTCAATATTCTGATTTTACTATGGCATGGAGACACATTTACGCTATTATAACAGGTTGTCAATATTCTAACTTTAATATAGAAGGGGCATGGAGACTCATTTACGCTATTATAACAGGTTATCAACATTCTAACTTTACTATGGAAGGGCATGGAGACTCATTTACGCTATTATAAGAGGTCGTCAATATTCTAACTTTACTATGGAAGGGGCATGGAGACTCATTTACGCTATTATAACAGGTTGTCAATATTCTATCTTTACTATGGAAGGGGCATGGAGACTCATTTACGCTATTATAACAGGTTGTCAATATTCTAACTTTACTATGGAAGGGGCATGGAGACTCATTTACGCTATTATAACAGGTTATCAACATTCTAACTTTACTATGGAAGGGGCATGGAGACTCATTCACGCTATTATAACAGGTTGTCAATATTCTAACTTCACTATGGAAGGGGCATGGAGACTCATTTACGCTATTATAACAGGTTGCCAATATTATAACTTTACTATGAAAGGGGCATGGAGACTCATTTACGCTATTATAATAAATTGTCAATATTCTGTTTTTACTATGGAAGGGGTATGGAGGTTCATTTACGCTTTTATAATAGGTTGTCATTATTCTAACTTTACTATGGAAGGGGCATGAACACTCATTTACCCTATTATAACAGGTTGTCAATATTCTATCTTTACTATGGAAGGGCCATGGAGACTCATTTACGCTATTATAACAGACGGTCAATATTATAACTTTACTATGGAATGGGCATGGAGACTCATTTACGCAATTATAACAGGTTGTCAATATTCTATCTTTACTATGGAAGGGCCATGGAGACTCATTTACGCTATTATAACAGACGGTCAATATTATAACTTTACTATGGAATGGGCATGGAGACTCATTTACGCTGTTATAACAGGTTGTCAATATTATAACTTCACTATGGAAGGGGCATGGAGACTCATTTACGCTATTATAACAGGTTTTCAATATTCTAACTTTACTAATGGAAGGGGCATGCAGACTCATTTACGCTATTAAAACCGGTTGTCAATATTCCAACTTTACTATGGAAGGGGCATGGAGACTCATTTACGCTATTATAACAGGTTGTCAATATTCTGATTTTACTATGGCATGGAGACACATTTAAGCTATTATAACAGGTTGTCAATATTCTAACTTTAATATAGAAGGGGCATGGAGACTCATTTACGCTATTATAACAGGTTGTCAATATTCTAACTTTACTATGGAAGGGGCATTGAGACTCATTTACCCTATTATAACAGGTTGTCAATATTATATCTTTACTATGGAAGGGCCATGGAGACTCATTTACGCTATTATAACAGACGTTCAATATTATAACTTTACTATGGAATGGGCATGGAGACTCATTTACGCAATTATAACAGGTTGTCAATATTCTATCTTTACTATGGAAGGGCCATGGAGACTCATTTACGCTATTATAACAGACGGTCAATATTATAACTTTACTATGAAATGGGCATGGAGACTCATTTACGCTGTTATAACAGGTTGTCAATATTATAACTTCACTATGGAAGGGGCATGGAGACTCATTTACGCTATTATAACAGGTTTTCAATATTCTAACTTTACTAATGGAAGGGGCATGGAGACTCATTTACGCTATTAAAACCGGTTGTCAATATTCCAACTTTACTATGGAAGGGGCATGGAGACTCATTTACGGTATTATAACAGGTTGTCAATATTCTGATTTTACTATGGCATGGAGACACATTTTCGCTATTATAACAGGTTGTCAATATTCTAACTTTAATATAGAAGGGGCATGGAGACTCATTTACGCTATTATAACAGGTTATCAACATTCTAACTTTACTATGGAAGGGCATGGAGACTCATTTACGCTATTATAAGAGGTCGTCAATATTCTAACTTTACTATGGAAGGGGCATGGAGACTCATTTACGCTATTATAACAGGTTGTCAATATTCTATCTTTACTATGGAAGGGGCATGGAGACTCATTTACGCTATTATAACAGGTTGTCAATATTCTAACTTTACTATGGAAGCGGCATGGAGACTCATTTACGCTATTATAACAGGTTATCAACATTCTAACTTTACTATGGAAGGGGCATGGAGACTCATTTACGCTATTATAACAGGTTGTCAATATTCTAACTTTACTATGGAAGGGGCATGGAAACTCATTTACGCTATTATAACAGGTTGCCAATATTATAACTTTACTATGAAAGGGGCATGGAGACTCATTTACGCTATTATAATAAATTGTCAATATTCTATTTTTACTATGGAAGGGGTATGGAGGTTCATTTACGATTTTATAATAGGTTGTCATTATTCTAACTTTACTATGGAAGGGGCATGAACACTCATTTACCCTATTATAACAGGTTGTCAATATTCTATCTTTACTATGGAAGGGCCATGGAGACTCATTTACGCTATTATAACAGACGGTCAATATTATAACTTTACTATGGAATGGGCATGGAGACTCATTTACGCAATTATAACAGGTTGTCAATATTCTATCTTTACCATGGAAGGGCCATGGAGACTCATTTACGCTATTATAACAGACGGTCAATATTATAACTTTACTATGGAATGGGCATGGAGACTCATTTACGCTGTTATAACAGGTTGTCAATATTATAACTTCACTATGGAAGGGGCATGGAGACTCATTTACGCTATTATAACAGGTTTTCAATATTCTAACTTTACTAATGGAAGGGGCATGGAGACTCATTTACGCTATTAAAACCGGTTGTCAATATTCCAACTTTACAATGGAAGGGGCATGGAGACTCATTTACGCTATTATAACAGGTTGTCAATATTCTGATTTTACTATGGCATGGAGACACATTTACGCTATTATAACATGTTGTCAATATTCTAACTTTAATATAGAAGGGGCATGGAGACTCATTTACGCTATTATAACAGGTTGTCAATATTCTAACTTTACTATGGAAGGGGCATTGAGACTCATTTACCCTATTATAACAGGTTGTCAATATTATATCTTTACTATGGAAGGGGCATGGAGACTCATTTACGCTATTATAACAGGTTGTCAATATGCTATATTTACTATTGAAGGGGCATGGAGACTCATTTACGCTGTTATAACCGGTTGTCAATACACTAACTTTACTATGGAAGGGGCATGGAGACTCATTTACGCTATTATAACCGCTTGTCAATAATCTAACTTTACTATGGAAGGGGCATGGAGACTCATTTACGCTATTATAACAGGTTGTCAATATTATAACTTTACTATGGAATGGGCATGGAGACTCATTTACGCTGTTATAACAGGTTGTCAATATTCTAACTTCACTATGGAAGGGGCATGGAGACTCATTTACGCTATCATAACAGGTTTTCAATATTCTAACTTTACTAATGGAAGGGGCATTGAGACTCATTTACGCTATTATAACAGGTTGTCAATATTCTAACTTTACTATGGAAGTGGCATGTATACTCATTTACGCTATTATAACAGGTTGTCAATATTCTAATTTTACTATGGAAGGGGCATGGAGACACATTTACGCTATTATAACAGGTTGTCAATATTCTAACTTTAATATGGAATGGGCATGGAGACTCATTTACGTTATTATAACAGCATTTCAATATTCTAACTTTACTATGGAAGGGGCGTGGAGACTCATTTACGCTATTATAACAGCATTTCAATATTCTAACTTTACTATGGAAGGGGCGTGGAGACTCATTTACGCTATTATAACAGGTTGTCAATATTCTAACTTTACTATGGAAAGGGCATGGAGACACATTTACGCTAATATAACAGGTTTTCAACATTCTAACTTAAATATGGAAGGGGCATGGAGACTCATTTACGCTATTATAACAGGTTGTCAATATTCTAACTTTACTATGGAAGGGGCTTTGAGACTCATTTACGCTGTTATAACAGGTTGTCAATATTCTAACTTTACTACGGAAGGGGCATGGACACTCATTTACGCTATTATAACAGGTTGTCAATATTCTAACTTTACTATGGAAGGGGAATGGATACTCATTTACGCTATTATAACAGGTTGTCAATATTCAAACTTTACTATGGAAGGGGCATGGAGACTCATTTACGGTATTATAACAGGTTGTCAATATTCTAACTTTACTATGGAAGGGGCATGGAGACTCATTTACGCTATTATAACCGGTTGTCAATATTCTAACTTTACTATGAAAGGGACATGGAGACACATTTACGCTATTATAACAGGTTGTCAATATTCTAAATTTACTATGGAAGGGGCATGGATACTCATTTACGCTATTATAACCGGTTGTCAATACACTAACTTTACTATGGAAGGGGCATGGAGACTCATTTACGCTATTATAACTGATTGTCAATATTGTATTTTTACTATGGAAGGGGAATGGAGACTCATTTAAGCTATTAAACGAGGTTGTCTATATTCTAACTTTACTATGGAAGGGGCATTGAGACTCATTTACGTTATTATAACAGCATTTCAATATTCTAACTTTACTATGGAAGGGGCGTGGAGACTCATTTACGCTATTATAACAGGTTGTCAATATTCTAACTTTACTATGGAAAGGGCATGGAGACACATTTACGCTATTATAACAGGTTTTCAACATTCTAACTTAAATATGAAAGGGGCATGGAGACTCATTTACGCTATTATAACAGGTTGTCAATATTCTAACTTTACTATGGAAGGGCTTTGAGACTCATTTACGCTATTATAACAGGTTGTCAATATTCTAACTTTACTATGGAAGGGGAATGGATACTCATTTACGCTATTATAACAGGTTGTCAATATTCAAACTTTACTATGGAAGGGGCATGGAGACTCATTTACCCTATTATAACAGGTTGTCAATATTCTAACTTTACTATGGAAGGGGCGTGGACACTCATTTACGCTATTATAACCGGTTGTCAATATTCTAACTTTACTATGGAAGGGGCATGGAGACTCATTTACCCTATTATAACAGGTTGTCAACATTCTAACTTTACTATGGAAGGGGCATGGAGACACATTTACGCTATTATAACAGGTTCTCAATATTCTAACTTTACTATGGAATGGGCATGGAGACTCATTTACGCTATTATAACAGATTGTCAATATTATATTTGGACTATGGAAGGGGCATGGAGACTCATATACGCTATTACAACAGGTTGTCAATATTCTAACTTTACTATGGAAGGGGTATGTAGACTCATTTACGCTATTATAACAGGTTCTCAAAATTCTAACTTTACTATGGAAGGGGCATGGAGACTCATTTACCCTATTATAACAGGTTGTCAATATTGTAACTTTACTATGGAACGGGCATGGAGACTCATTTAAGCTATTATAACAGGTTGTCAATATTCAAACTTTACTATGGAAGGTGCATGGAGACTCATTTACGCTATTATAACAGGTTGTCAATATTCTAACTTTACTATGAAAGGGGCATGGAGACTCATTTACGCTATTATAACCGGTTGTCAATATTCTAACTTTACTATGGAAGGGGCATGGAGACTCATTTACGGTATTATAACAGGTTGTCAATATTCTAACTTTACTATGGAAGGGGCATGGAGACTCATTTACGCTATTATAACCGGTTGTCAATATTCTAACTTTACTATGGAAGGGGCATGGAGACTCATTTACGCTATTATAACCGGTTGTCAATATTCTAACTTTACTATGGAAGGGGCATGGAGACACATTTACGCTATTATAACAGGTTGTCAATATTCTAACTTTACTATGGAAGGGGCATGGAGACTCATTTACGGTATTATAACAGGTTGTCAATATTCTAACTTTACTATGGAAGGGGCATGGAGACTCATTTACGCTATTATAACCGGTTGTCAATATTCTAACTTTACTATGAAAGGGACATGGAGACACATTTACGCTATTATAACAGGTTGTCAATATTCTAAATTTACTATGGAAGGGGCATGGATACTCATTTACGCTATTATAACCGGTTGTCAATACACTAACTTTACTATGGAAGGGGCATGGAGACTCATTTACGCTATTATAACTGATTGTCAATATTGTATTTTTACTATGGAAGGGGAATGGAGACTCATTTAAGCTATTAAACGAGGTTGTCAATATTCTAACTTTACTATGGAAGGGGCATTGAGACTCATTTACGTTATTATAACAGCATTTCAATATTCTAACTTTACTATGGAAGGGGCGTGGAGACTCATTTACGCTATTATAACAGGTTGTCAATATTCTAACTTTACTATGGAAAGGGCATGGAGACACATTTACGCTATTATAACAGGTTTTCAACATTCTAACTTAAATATGAAAGGGGCATGGAGACTCATTTACGCTATTATAACAGGTTGTCAATATTCTAACTTTACTATGGAAGGGCTTTGAGACTCATTTACGCTGTTATAACAGGTTGTCAATATTCTAATATTCTAACTTTACTACGGAAGGGGCATGGACACTAATTTACGCTATTATAACATGTTGTCAATATTCAAACTTTACTATGGAAGGGGCATGGATACTCATTTACGCTATTATAACAGGTTGTCAATATTCTAACTTTACTATGGAAGGGGCATGGAGACACATTTACCCTATTATAACAGGTTGTCAATATTCTAACTTTACTATGGAAGGGGCGTAGGCACTCATTTACGCTATTATAACCGGTTGTCAATATTCTAACTTTACTATGGAAGGGGCATGGTGACCCATTTACCCTCTTATAACAGGTTGTCAACATTCTAACTTTACTATGGAAGGGGCATGGAGACACATTTACGCTATTATAACAGGTTGTCCACATTCTAACTTTACTATGGAAGGGGCATGGAAACTCATTTTCCGCTATTATAACAGGTTGTCAACATTCTAACTTTACTATGGAAGGGGCATGGAAACACATTTACGCGATTATAACAGGTTGTCAATATTTTAACTTTACTATGGAAGGGGCAGGGAGACTCATTTACGCTATTATAACAGGTTCTCAATATTCTAACTTTACTATGGAAGGGGCATGGAGACTCATTTACGCTATTATAACAGGTTGTCAATATTCTAACTTTACTATGGAATGGGCATGGATACTCATTTACGCTATTATAACAGATTGTCAATATTATATTTGGACTTTGGAAGGGGCATGGAGACTCATATACGCTATTACAACAGGTTGTCAATATTCTAACTTTACTATGAAAGGGGCATGGAGACTGATTTACGGTATTATAACAGGTTGTCAATATTCTAACTTTACTATGAAAGGGGCATGGAGACTGATTTACGGTATTATAACAGGTTGTCAATATTCTAACTTTACTATGGAAGGGGCATGGAGACTCATTTACGCTATTATAACCGGTTGTCAATATTCTAACTTTACTATGAAAGGGGCATGGAGACACATTTACGATATTATAACATGTTGTCAATATTCTAAATTTACTATGGAAGGGGCATGGAGACTCATTTACGCTATTATAACAGGTGGTCAATATTCTAACTTTACTATGGAAGGGGCATGGAGACTCATTTGCGCTATTATAAGAGGTTGTCAATATTCTATCTTTACTATGGAAGGGGCATGGAGACTCATTTACGCTATTATAACCGGTTGTCAATACAATAACTTTACTATGAAAGGGGCATGGAGAATCATTTACGCTATTATAACAGGTTGTCAATATTCTAACTTTACTATGGAAGGGGCATGGAGACTCATTTACCCTATTATAACCGCTTGTCAATATTCTAACTTTACTATGGAAGGGGCATGGAGACTCATTTACGCTATTATAACAGGTTATCAACATTCTAACTTTACTATGAAAGGGGCATGGATACTCATTTACGCTATTATAACAGGTTGTCAATATTCTAACTTTACTATGGAAGGGGCATGGAGACTCATTTACGCTATTATAACAGGTTGTCAATATTCTAACTTTACTATGGAAGGGGCATGGAGACTCATTGACGCTATTATAACAGGTTGCCAATATTATAACTTTACTATGAAAGGGGCATGGAGACTCATTTACGCTATTATAATAAATTGTCAATATTCTATTTTTACTATGGAAGGGGTAGGGAGATTCATTTACGCTATTATAATAGGTTGTCATTATTCTAACTTTACTATGGAAGGGGCATGAACACTCATTTACGCTATTATAATAGGTTGTCAATATTCTAACTTTACTATGGAAGGGGCATGGAAACTCATTTACGCTATTATAACAGGTTGTCAATATTCTATCTTTACTATGGAAGGGGCATGGAGACTGATTTACGGTATTATAACAGGTTGTCAATATTCTAACTTTACTATGGAAGGGGCATGGAGACTCATTTACGCTATTATAACCGGTTGTCAATATTCTAACTTTACTATGAAATGGGTATGGAGACACATTTACGATATTATAACATGTTGTCAATATTCTAAATTTACTATGGAAGGGGCATGGAGACTCATTTACGCTATTATAACAGGTGGTCAATATTCTAACTTTACTATGGAAGGGGCATGGAGACTCATTTACGCTATTATAACAGGTTGTCAATATTCTATCTTTACTATGGAAGGGGCATGGAGACTCATTTACGCTATTATAACCGGTTGTCAATACACTAACTTTACTATGAAAGGGGCATGGAGAATCATTTACGCTATTATAACAGGTTGTCAATATTCTAACTTTACTATGGAAGGGGCATGGAGACTCATTTACCCTATTATAACCGCTTGTCAATATTCTAACTTTACTATGGAAGGGGCATGGAGACTCATTTACGCTATTATAACAGGTTATCAACATTCTAACTTTACTATGAAAGGGGCATGGATACTCATTTACGCTATTATAACAGGTTGTCAATATTCTAACTTTACTATGGAAGGGGCATGGAGACTCATTTACGCTATTATAACAGGTTGTCAATATTCTAACTTTACTATGGAAGGGGCATGGAGACTCATTGACGCTATTATAACAGGTTGCCAATATTATAACTTTACTATGAAAGGGGCATGGAGACTCATTTACGCTATTATAATAAATTGTCAATATTCTATTTTTACTATGGAAGGGGTAGGGAGATTCATTTACGCTATTATAATAGGTTGTCATTATTCTAACTTTACTATGGAAGGGGCATGAACACTCATTTACGCTATTATAACAGGTTGTCAATATTCTAACTTTACTATGGAAGGGGCATGGAAACTCATTTACGCTATTATAACAGGTTGTCAATATTCTATCTTTACTATGGAAGGGGCATGGAAACTCATTTACGCTATTTTAACAGGTTGTCAATATTCTATCTTTACTATGGAAGGGGCATGGAAACTCATTTACGCTATTATAACAGGTGGTCAATATTATAACTTTACTATGGAATGGGCATGGAGACTCATTTACGCTGTTATAACAGGTTGTCAATATTCTAACTTCACTATGGAAGGGGCATGGAGACTCATTTACGCTATTATAACAGGTTTTCAATATTCTAACTTTACTAATGGAAGGGGCATGGAGACTCATTTACGATATTATATTAGGTTGTCAATATTCCAACTTTACTATGGAAGGGCATGGAGACTCATTTACGCTATTATAACAGGTTGTCAATATTCTGATTTTACTATGGCATGGAGACACATTTACGCTATTATAACAGGTTGTCAATAATCTAACTTTAATATAGAAGGGGCATGGAGACTCATTTACGCTATTATAACAGGTTGTCAATATTCTAACTTTACTATGGAAGGGGCATGGAGACTCACTTACGCTATTATAACAGGATGTCAATATTTTAACTTTACTATGGAAGGGGCAGGGAGACTCATTTACGCTATTATAACAGGTTGTCAATATTCTAACTTTACTATGGAATGGGCATGGATACTCATTTACGTTATTATAACAGATTGTCAATATTATATTTGGACTATGGAAGGGGCATGGAGACTCATATACGCTATTACAACAGGTTGTCAATATTCTAACTTTACTATGGAAGGGGCATGGAGACTCATTTACGCTATTATAACAGGTTGTCAATATTGTAACTTTACTATGGAAGGGGCATGGAGACTCATTTACGCTATTATAACAGGTTGTCAATATTCAAACTTTACTATGGAAGGGGCATGGAGACTCATTTACGCTATTATAACAGGTTGTCAATATTCTAACTTTACTATGAAAGGGGCATGGAGACTGATTTACGGTATTATAACAGGTTGTCAATATTCTAACTTTACTATGGAAGGGGCATGGAGACTCATTTACGCTATTATAACCGGTTGTCAATATTCTAACTTTACTATGAAAGGGGCATGGAGACACATTTACGATATTATAACAGGTTGTCAATATTCTAAATTTACTATGGAAGGGGCATGGAGACTCATTTACGCTATTGTAACAGGTGGTCAATATTCTAACTTTACTATGGAAGGGGCATGGAGACTCATTTACGCTATTATAACAGGTTGTCAATATTCTATCTTTACTATGGAAGGGGCATGGAGACTCATTTATGCTATTATAACCGGTTGTCAATACACTAACTTTACTATGGAAGGGGCATGGAGACTGATTTACGGTATTATAACAGGTTGTCAATATTATAACTTTACTATGGAAGGGGCATGGAGACTCATTTACGCTATTATAACCGGTTGTCAATATTCTAACTTTACTATGAAAGGGGCATGGAGACACATTTACGATATTATAACAGGTTGTCAATATTCTAAATTTACTATGGAAGGGGCATGGAGACTCATTTACGCTATTGTAACAGGTGGTCAATATTCTAACTTTACTATGGAAGGGGCATGGAGACTCATTTACGCTATTATAACAGGTTGTCAATATTCTATCTTTACTATGGAAGGGGCATGGAGACTCATTTACGCTATTATAACCGGTTGTCAATACACTAACTTTACTATGGAAGGGGCATGGAGAATCATTTACGCTATTATAACAAGTTGTCAATATTCTAACTTTACTATGGAAGGGGCATGGAGACTCATTTACCCTATTATAACCGCTTGTCAATATTCTAACTTTACTATGGAAGGGGCATGGAGACTCATTTACGCTATTATAACAGGTTATCAACATTCTAACTTTACTATGAAAGGGGCATTGATACTCATTTACGCTATTATAACAGGTTGTCAATATTCTAACTTTACTATGGAAGGGGCATGGCGACTCATTTACGCTATTATAACAGGTTGTCAATATTCTAACTTTACTATGGAAGGGGCATGGAGACTCATTGACGCTATTATAACAGGTTGCCAATATTATAACTTTACTATGAAAGGGGCATGGAGACTCATTTACGCTATTATAATCAATTGTCAATATTCTATTTTTACTATGGAAGGGGTAGGGAGATTCATTTACGCTATTATAATAGGTTGTCATTATTCTAACTTTACTATGGAAGGGGCATGAACACTCATTTACGCTATTATAACAGGTTGTCAATATTCTAACTTTACTATGGAAGGGGCATGGAAACTCATTTACGCTATTATAACAGGTTGTCAATATTCTATCTTTACTATGGAAGGGGCATGGAGACTCATTTACGCTATTATAACAGGTTGTCAATATTCTATCTTTACTATGGAAGGGGCATGGAAACTCATTTACGCTATTATAACAGTTGGTCAATATTATAACTTTACTATGGAATGGGCATGGAGACTCATTTACGCTGTTATAACAGGTTGTCAATATTCTAACTTCACTATGGAAGGGGCATGGAGACTCATTTACGCTATTATAACAGGTTTTCAATATTCTAACTTTACTAATGGAAGGGGCATGGAGACTCATTTACGCTATTATATTAGGTTGTCAATATTCCAACTTTACTATGGAAGGGGCATGGAGACTCATTTACGCTATTATAACAGGTTGTCAATAGTCTGATTTTACTATGGCATGGAGACACATTTACGCTATTATAACAGGTTGTCAATAATCTAACTTTAATATAGAAGGGGCATGGAGACTCATTTACGCTATTATAACAGGTTGTCAATATTCTAACTTTACTATGGAAGGGGCATGGAGACTCACTTACGCTATTATAACAGGTTGTCAATATTTTAACTTTACTATGGAAGGGGCAGGCAGACTCATTTACGCTATTATAACAGGTTCTCAATATTCTAACTTTACTATGGAAGGGGCATGGAGACTCATTTACGCTATTATAACAGGTTGTCAATATTCTAACTTTACTATGGAATGGGCATGGATACTCATTTACGCTATTATAACAGATTGTCAATATTATATTTGGACTATGGAAGGGGCATGGAGACTCATATACGCTATTACAACAGGTTGTCAATATTCTAACTTTACTATGGAAGGGGCATGGAGACTCATTTACGCTATTATAACAGGTTGTCAATATTGTAACTTTACTATGGAAGGGGCATGGAGACTCATTTACGCTATTATAACAGGTTGTCAATATTCAAACTTTACTATGGAAGGGGCATGGAGACTCATTTACGCTATTATAACAGGTTGTCAATATTCTAACTTTACTATGAAAGGGGCATGGAGACTCATTTACGGTATTATAACAGGTTGTCAATATTCTAACTTTACTATGGAAGGGGCATGGAGACTCATTTACGCTATTATAACAGGTTGTCAATATTGTAACTTTACTATGGAAGGGGCATGGAGACTCATTTACGCTATTATAACTGGTTGTCAATATTCAAACTTTACTATGGAAGGGGCATGGAGACTCATTTACGCTATTATAACAGGTTGTCAATATTCTAACTTTACTATGAAAGGGGCATGGAGACTGATTTACGGTATTATAACAGGTTGTCAATATTCTAACTTTACTATGGAAGGGGCATGGAGACTCATTTACGCTATTATAACCGGTTGTCAATATTCTAACTTTACTATGAAAGGGGCATGGAGACACTTTTACGATATTTTAACAGGTTGTCAATATTCTAAATTTACTATGGAAGGGGCATGGAGACTCATTTACGCTATTATAACAGGTGGTCAATATTCTAACTTTACTATGGAAGGGGCATGGAGACTCATTTACGCTATTATAACAGGTTGTTAATATTCTATCTTTACTATGGAAGGGGCATGGAGACTCATTTACGCTATTATAACCGGTTGTCAATACACTAACTTTACTATGGAAGGGGCATGGAGAATAATTGACGCTATTATAACAGGTTGTCAATATTCTAACTTTACTATGGAAGGGGCATGGAGACTCATTTACCCTATTATAACCGCTTGTCAATATTCTAACTTTACTATGGAAGGGGCATGGAGACTCATTTACGCTATTATAACAGGTTATCAACATTCTAACTTTACTATGAAAGGGGCATGGATACTCATTTATGCTATTATAACAGGTTGTCAATATTCTAACTTTACTATGGAAGGGGCATGGAGACTCATTTACGCTATTATAACAGGTTGTCAATATTCTAACTTTACTATGGAAGGGGCATGGAGACTCATTGACGCTATTATAACAGGTTGCCAATATTATAACTTTACTATGAAAGGGGCATGGAGACTCACTTACGCTATTATAATAAATTGTCAATATTCTATTTTTACTATGGAAGGGGTAGGGAGATTCATTTACGCTATTATAATAGGTTGTCAATATTCTAACTTTACTATGAAAGGGGCATGGAGACACATTTACGATATTTTAACAGGTTGTCAATATTCTAAATTTACTATGGAAGGGGCATGGAGACTCATTTACGCTATTATAACAGGTGGTCAATATTCTAACTTTACTATGGAAGGGGCATGGAGACTCATTTACGCTATTATAACAGGTTTTCAATATTCTATCTTTACTATGGAAGGGGCATGGAGACTCATTTACGCTATTATAACCGGTTGTCAATACACTAACTTTACTATGGAAGGGGCATGGAGAATAATTGACGCTATTATAACAGGTTGTCAATATTCTAACTTTACTATGGAAGGGGCATGGAGACTCATTTACCCTATTATAACCGCTTGTCAATATTCTAACTTTACTATGGAAGGGGCATGGAGACTCATTTACGCTATTATAACAGGTTATCAACATTCTAACTTTACTATGAAAGGGGCATGGATACTCATTTATGCTATTATAACAGGTTGTCAATATTCTAACTTTACTATGGAAGGGGCATGGAGACTCATTTACGCTATTATAACAGGTTGTCAATATTCTAACTTTACTATGGAAGGGGCATGGAGACTCATTGACGCTATTATAACAGGTTGCCAATATTATAACTTTACTATGAAAGGGGCATGGAGACTCACTTACGCTATTATAATAAATTGTCAATATTCTATTTTTACTATGGAAGGGGTAGGGAGATTCATTTACGCTATTATAATAGGTTGTCATTATTCTAACTTTACCATGGAAAGGGCATGAACACTCATTTACGCTATTATAACAGGTTGTCAATATTCTAACTTTACTATGGAAGGGGCATGGAAACTCATTTACGCTATTATAACAGGTTGTCAATATTCTATCTTTACTATGGAAGGGGCATGGAGACTCATTTACGCTATTATAACAGGTTGTCAATATTCTATCTTTACTATGGAAGGGGCATGGAAACTCATTTACGCTATTATAACAGGTGGTCAATATTATAACTTTACTATGGAATGGGCATGGAGACTCATTTACGCTGTTATAACAGGCTGTCAATATTCTAACTTCACTATGGAAGGGGCATGGAGACTCATTTACGCTATTATAACAGGTTTTCAATATTCTAACTTTACTAATGGAAGGGGCATGGAGACTCATTTACGCTATTATATTAGGTTGTTAATATTCCAACTTTACTATGGAAGGGGCATGGAGACTCATTTACGCTATTATAACAGGTTTTCAATATTCTAACTTTACTAATGGAAGGGGCATGGAGACTCATTTACGCTATTATATTAGGTTGTTAATATTCCAACTTTACTATGGAAGGGGCATGGAGACTCATTTACGCTATTATAACTGATTGTCAATATTGTATTTTTACTATGGAAGGGGAATGGAGACTCATTTAAGCTATTAAACGAGGTTGTCAATATTCTAACTTTACTATGGAAGGGGCATTGAGACTCATTTACGTTATTATAACAGCATTTCTATATTCTAACTTTACTATGGAAGGGGCGTGGAGACTCATTTACGCTATTATAACAGGTTGTCAATATTCTAACTTTACTATGGAAAGGGCATGGAGACACATTTACGCTATTATAACAGGTTTTCAACATTCTAACTTAAATATGAAAGGGGCATGGAGACTTATTTACGCTATTATAACAGGTTGTCAATATTCTAACTTTACTATGGAAGGGCTTTGAGACTCATTTACGCTGTTATAACAGGTTGTCAATATTCTAATATTCTAACTTTACTACGGAAGGGGCATGGACACTAATTTACGCTATTATAACATGTTGTCAATATTCAAACTTTACTATGGAAGGGGCATGGATACTCATTTACGCTATTATAACAGGTTGTCAATATTCTAACTTTACTATGGAAGGGGCATGGAGACACATTTACCCTATTATAACAGGTTGTCAATATTCTAACTTTACTATGGAAGGGGCGTAGACACTCATTTACGCTATTATAACCGGTTGTCAATATTCTAACTTTACTATGGAAGGGGCATGGTGACCCATTTACCCTCTTATAACAGGTTGTCAACATTCTAACTTTACTATGGAAGGGGCATGGAGACACATTTACGCTATTATAACAGGTTGTCCACATTCTAACTTTACTATGGAAGGGGCATGGAAACTCATTTTCCGCTATTATAACAGGTTGTCAACATTCTAACTTTACTATGGAAGGGGCATGGAAACACATTTACGCTATTATAACAGGTTGTCAATATTTTATCTTTACTATGGAAGGGGCAGGGAGACTCATTTACGCTATTATAACAGGTTCTCAATATTCTAACTTTACTATGGAAGGGGCATGGAGACTCATTTACGCTATTATAACAGGTTGTCAATATTCTAACTTTACTATGGAATGGGCATGGATACTCATTTACGCTATTATAACAGATTGTCAATATTATATTTGGACTTTGGAAGGGGCATGGAGACTCATATACGCTATTACAACAGGTTGTCAATATTATAACTTTACTATGGAAGGGGCATGGAGACTCATTTACGCTATTATAACAGGTTGTCAATATTGTAACTTTACTATGGAAGGGGCATGGAGACTCATTTACGCTATTATAACAGGTTGTCAATATTCAAACTTTACTATGGAAGGGGCATGGAGACTCATTTACGCTATTATAACAGATTCTCAATATTCTAACTTTACTATGGAAGGGGCATGGAGACTCATTTACGCTATTATAACAGGTTGTCAATATTGTAACTTTACTATGAAAGGGGCATGGAGACTCATTTACGGTATTATAACAGGTTGTCAATATTCTAACTTTACTATGGAAGGGGCATGGAGACTCATTTACGCTATTATAACAGGTTGTCAATATTGTAACTTTACTATGGAAGGGGCATGGAGACTCATTTACGCTATTTTAACAGGTTGTCAATATTCAAACTTTACTATGGAAGGGGCATGGAGACTCATTTACGCTATTATAACAGGTTGTCAATATTCTAACTTTACTATGAAAGGGGCATGGAGACTGATTTACGGTATTATAACAGGTTGTCAATATTCTAACTTTACTATGGAAGGGGCATGGAGACTCATTTACGCTATTATAACCGGTTGTCAATATTCTAACTTTACTATGAAAGGGGCATGGAGACACATTTACGATATTATAACATGTTGTCAATATTCTAAATTTACTATGGAAGGGGCATGGAGACTCATTTACGCTATTATAACAGGTGGTCAATATTCTAACTTTACTATGGAAGGGGCATGGAGACTCATTTACGCTATTATAACAGGTTGTCAATATTCTATCTTTACTATGGAAGGGGCATGGAGACTCATTTACGCTATTATAACCGGTTGTCAATACACTAACTTTACTATGAAAGGGGCATGGAGAATCATTTACGCTATTATAACAGGTTGTCAATATTCTAACTTTACTATGGAAGGGGCATGGAGACTCATTTACCCTATTATAACCGCTTGTCAATATTCTAACTTTACTATGGAAGGGGCATGGAGACTCATTTACGCTATTATAACAGGTTATCAACATTCTAACTTTACTATGAAAGGGGCATGGATACTCATTTACGCTATTATAACAGGTTGTCAATATTCTAACTTTACTATGGAAGGGGCATGGAGACTCATTTACGCTATTATAACAGGTTGTCAATATTCTAACTTTACTATGGAAGGGGCATGGAGACTCATTGACGCTATTATAACAGGTTGCCAATATTATAACTTTACTATGAAAGGGGCATGGAGACTCATTTACGCTATTATAATAAATTGTCAATATTCTATTTTTACTATGGAAGGGGTAGGGAGATTCATTTACGCTATTATAATAGGTTGTCATTATTCTAACTTTACTATGGAAGGGGCATGAACACTCATTTACGCTATTATAACAGGTTGTCAATATTCTAACTTTACTATGGAAGGGGCATGGAAACTCATTTACGCTATTATAACAGGTTGTCAATATTCTATCTTTACTATGGAAGGGGCATGGAAACTCATTTACGCTATTTTAACAGGTTGTCAATATTCTATCTTTACTATTGAAGGGGCATGGAAACTCATTTACGCTATTATAACAGGTGGTCAATATTATAACTTTACTATGGAATGGGCATGGAGACTCATTTACGCTGTTATAACAGGTTGTCAATATTCTAACTTCACTATGGAAGGGGCATGGAGACTCATTTACGCTATAATAACAGGTTTTCAATATTCTAACTTTACTAATGGAAGGGGCATGGAGACTCATTTACGCTATTATATTAGGTTGTCAATATTCCAACTTTACTATGGAAGGGGCATGGAGACTCATTTACGCTATTATAACAGGTTGTCAATATTCTGATTTTACTATGGCATGGAGACACATTTACGCTATTATAACAGGTTGTCAATAATCTAACTTTAATATAGAAGGGGCATGGAAACTCATTTACGCTATTATAACAGGTTGTCAATATTCTAACTTTACTATGGAAGGGGCATGGAGACTCACTTACGCTATTATAACAGGTTGTCAATATTTTAACTTTACTATGGAAGGGGCAGGCAGACTCATTTACGCTATTATAACAGGTTCTCAATATTCTAACTTTACTATGGAAGGGGCATGGAGACTCATTTACGCTATTATAACAGGTTGTCAATATTCTAACTTTACTATGGAATGGGCATGGATACTCATTTACGCTATTATAACAGATTGTCAATATTATATTTGGACTATGGAAGGGGCATGGAGACTCATATACGCTATTACAACAGGTTGTCAATATTCTAACTTTACTATGGAAGGGGCATGGAGACTCATTTACGCTATTATAACAGGTTGTCAATATTGTAACTTTACTATGGAAGGGGCATGGATACTCATTTACGCTATTATAACAGGTTGTCAATATTCCAACGTTACTATGGAAGGGGCATGGAGACTCATTTACGCTATTATAACAGGTTGTCAATATTCTAACTTTACTATGAAAGGGGCATGGAGACTCATTTACGGTATTATAACAGGTTGTCAATATTCTAACTTTACTATGGAAGGGGCATGGAGACTCATTTACGCTATTATAACAGGTTGTCAATATTGTAACTTTACTATGGAAGGGGCATGGAGACTCATTTACGCTATTATAACTGGTTGTCAATATTCAAACTTTACTATGGAAGGGGCATGGAGACTCATTTACGCTATTATAACAGGTTGTCAATATTCTAACTTTACTATGAAAGGGGCATGGAGACTGATTTACGGTATTATAACAGGTTGTCAATATTCTAACTTTACTATGGAAGGGGCATGGAGACTCATTTACGCTATTATAACCGGTTGTCAATATTCTAACTTTACTATGAAAGGGGCATGGAGACACATTTACGATATTTTAACAGGTTGTCAATATTCTAAATTTACTATGGAAGGGGCATGGAGACTCATTTACGCTATTATAACAGGTGGTCAATATTCTAACTTTACTATGGAAGGGGCATGAAGACTCATTTACGCTATTATAACAGGTTGTCAATATTCTATCTTTACTATGGAAGG
>JAWPHD010024267.1:0-19702 GCA_037043455.1 Cyrtodaria siliqua | reverse complement strand
TTCATATAATTGTTTGTACCATAATTGGCTGCGCGCGTTATTACAATTATTACTAAATTCCGTTAATTTGTAACGTTAACTAAGAGACTACAACCTATTGGGTAAACTTAGTAAATAATTATATATATTTTTATTGTCTGAAGTACGTGTCAAACTGGCTTTGACCCATTTAGAGTACACCGGCGGACACTTGACATCAGTATCATCTTATTTATTATTAATATTATTATTTTTGTTATTATTATAATTGTCATTTAATGATTAAATTCGTAACAACATATAACCGAAATTGTCTGCATTGCGCAGGCCTTACACTCAAAGTAAATAGTTCGTACCCGTGTAATAAAACACCACATCTCTACTGTTTATGATCATGCTCGCTTGATAACCTTGAATAACACCGTTGCCAATAATTAAGTCAGTTTGTCTGTAAATGCAAAGTAAATACGGTTTGCAGAGTCTGTTCGTATGTATGTTTATTCATTCGAACAGATAATACCATATCTGCTTTCCCTAGCCTCGCAGGACTGTTTAAGAATCATTATTAACTGTCGGCCTAATTGACCATAGGAATATATGACCCCAATTTTATGATATTAAATATCATTTAAATATGAGATGTTACATTGTTGATCAGGGTCTGCTATAAAAAGATACATTCATACTGTGCAAACTGCATAAGAGATCTAGTAAGTAGCTATTTTAGAACTACCAACTGCTCTTATTGTGAATAACATAATGAACGTGCGCGTGTATGTTCACGGGTGATTCATACAATAACCCAAATATTGTTTAGAAAAATAGAATGGGATTTAACTTTGGTTTTGTGCATATCACGTGCGCAGCGCCTAATACTTTAAATGTATGCCTGTGTGAATAATAAATGTCACGTGTTGAAATTACTTTCCAATCTATCATAGTTTATGTATATCACGTACTGAGCACTTAATAATCTAAAATATATACCACGTGTTGAGACTTACTCTTCAAACTATCATATATGTACGACATGTTGACCACGTTATCATTTAGATATCTTCCAACTATCGTTTATGTATCACGAACTGGGCACTTAATAATTTAAGTATAGCCACGTGTGGAGACTACTCTTCAAATAATCCATCTTCACGTGCCGGAGCACAACTAATTTTACACCAATATGGACATCACATGCACGGCAGTAACAAAGAAAACAAAAAACTATTTCCTCTTTAAAACAAATCCGTATGATTAGGTTGTTCAAGAAACAAACTTCGATATAAAACTTGAAATGTTGGTAATTATAGATTCTTGAGACATTTGTCTGTTTAATGCGTGGTTAAACATCAGCTGTCGCGGAAACTTATTCACGTTCCCTTTTGAAGTCAAAATTTAAATTATTAAACAAGATAATAATTATGTCGAGAGCTAACACGGCTAACCTGTGGTGTATGGTTAATAAGGTGACTCAACGTCACTCACGTTTTTTGGTTCATGAATTTATGCCTCTGATATGCTCACGCTAAACATGTATTCAGTGGTCACGTGTTCAGTACCGTTTTCTGCTTCTTCTGCGCGGGTTCAGCTACTGTTACAGTCGCCGACTAAGTCAATCTATGACTTACATAAACCGCATGTTGTTTCAATTCACTAATTTCCGGGTTGGGGGTCTATGTTTCCCAAACGACACAAGTACAACACGTCAACCCCCAGTTTCCCACACTCAGTCAATGAGTTTTCTTTTTTCAACGTTGAAATTAGTACGCCCCTGACCTTGCCAATCGCAGGGCTTTCGATATCCCGAAACAGTTTCAAAATTTTCAACTCCATGCTGAATATGATGATCAGTTCAACATCCAGTGAACGACTGAACACAAAGCTCTCCGTGGCTTATCATGTCAGGGTGCGGGAGAGTTCACTTGGAATAGTGTAAGCTATGTATCGCTAGTTCAGACTTCTATATCTGCAATAGCTTATTTGTCACATAGTTGTTTTTTACGACAACTAAAGTTACTTGTAAAAATTGACTTGTAGACACATATGTTACTGTAGTAATTGTTTAACGCCTGTAGTCCGTCATTTAATATTGGCATATGATCGTAATTTTGGAGAATCAAGAACAGGCTCTGGCTCAAGACAGCGCTTCATACATACGCCTTTTCAGGAGGATAAAGTGTTGTTTTGCATTGCAAATATAAGCATACTAGTATTTATCTATGGCATTGAAGCATCAGTCTTACATGAGTAACCACGTAATGTACAGCGCATTTTTCATAGCTTGCTCTGAGGCATTGGGAAAGTCTGCATAACGGTGAGTTTTAAGTTCACTTGACAAAGAAACATTTAAACGCCGGCAGATAGACACAAACTACTATTGGATATCACACTCGACGTATCAGTGTATCGAAAGTGCGTCATGAACCTTGCCATTTGCATTTCTTGTACACACATCGAGAATGTGTTGACGCAAGAGCTTCGGCGAATGCGCTCCAATCAGTGTAGACAAAATAGCTAAGGCTGAAACAACACTTGTTTTTGTACAAGTATCCAGTTGAACAATTGTTATGATTTATTTCTTAAAATCAGAGTAGAGGATTTAAACTCATTATGTTGCAGTTCAACCGTATCTCCATTCAAGAGTGACTTAAAGCTGTACAGTCCCTATTTTAACTGGTAATAACTCATGAATATGAATGAGTCACGTGTGAAGTAGTTTCAAATCGACGAACACCCCAAAAGTTGGTATATAAGGAGAAAATCAATGCGTAAAATTTCACATTTTTATTTAGCCTCCGTACAGGTAACATCGATAAATATCCGGCTCCAAAATATATGTGATTAAAAAACAGTTGCCCGGACGGGATTTGAACCACAGTCTTGCACTTGTAAGTTTTGAAAGATGTACGCTGAACCACTAGAACCACTGCTATTTATTGTATGTAGTAGCAGTTTTAATACTAAATAGGCATTACGTAATAACAAGCGCGCGCATACAATCTCATCAAGCGCTAAATAACAAGTCGAGATTTGGTTGATTTGAGGCGAAGTATAAGTTTCATATTGATAACATACAGTATAACACCAGGCAAATGTCTAATTTACACTTGCGACAATATGGACTACGCTATTTAGTGATCCATTTTTTAGCTGCGTTCAAATATGTTAAGCTTATTTTGCCTCATAATAAATGGTAGTTAGTATACACTTTTCTCAAGTAGCGTTGTGGTTCAGTGGATAGAGCATCGGACTTGAAATCAGAAGGTCGTGTGTTCGAGCCCCGAAAGAAGCTAACTTGTTTTGTTCTGTAAAAAATACTGTTACCTGTGTATAGGTACGATGTGCCCTGGTCGATGTATGTATAGTAAATGATTTCCTACGCTGTATATGCTCGCATAATACCCGATTTCGACATGAGCTGGTGAACATGAAGTTACAAATAAAGACTAGCCTACAAAAAATAAATCGATTGATATAGATAAAATGAGAATAATATTGGTATATTATTTGGTGGGTACTTGCTGACTTATATACAATTTAAATCAAAAGCAGCTTTCTTGTCATGCCCTTAATGGTTTATTCGCGTGTTAGCTCTGGCTTCTGCCAAGTCATTGAGTACCTTCATTGTGGCTTTCCAGGCTATAGATTTTGTCCTATTATATTTACACGAGCATATTTGTGTTTTACTTATATTGCCTATAGATGCTGCCTCGTTGGTTAGAGATTAGATCATGGCGGGGATTTCTTTATTTACACTGTCCTGTTTTAATAGGATGACAGTAGGGTAAGTGTGAGGTTTGGTGCACCCTAGAACCGGTTTAAACCCCCAGTGGCCTACTTTGCCACTGACCGTTCCAAGGCGGTAACCCTATTGTCAACCCTTTTGTGTTTGTGATGTCGTATTGCATTTATTATTGTTTTTGCCTTCTTGTTTGTCTATTTGCGTGTTTGTTTCTATGTTTTGCTGGTTGACTGTCGTCCTTGAATGCTACTTTCCTTGTCCGATCTTTTTATATTTATTTATCAGCTAGCTCTTTAGCCGAATGGGCCTCTGATGCACACCCCAAGGTGAGCAAACTATTTGTCAATGACACTAGATTTCTGATGCTCCTACATTCGAAGACGGTTTAAAATAATGTCGTGGTATAAGTTTTGTCTCCCTATATACGAGTGTACGGCCATATTACAGAAGACAGGGACTGCAATTAAAACAAGTATTTCCTTGGAAGTATATGGAACTCATTAAGTACAGCGATAGTAACGTTAACGCACTATGCAAGTATTTCCCGTTTCAAAATAAACATCACAACGTTAATAAACCATGAAATGCATGCCATTACAGAATAAAAACTACGCTTTGCCTAAGTGCCTAAAATATGGTATCATCTTGACAAGTTGTGTAAATAACATAGTATTCAGTTTCGAATATATATCTTTGGTCTATGATTATCTATGACTTATAGAACCAGGATATCGCCGTGTCTGTTCAAAAAACATTATTAGCTTGATTTCCATCATAACGAGAAAGACATCTATAAAGTGCATGTAATAATTATGAAATATTATACTTTATGTATGCATAATGAGCTACCTGTAATAAAAGTTGCTTTACAAATTGAAATGTAGCATTCATAGAACACATGCATGCGTACAAAGAAAACCACAGTCACAAGGACAAATAGAAGCAAAATATGCGACATCACAAACAAAAAAGGTCGATGATGGGCGTTCCGGCTGGGATTTTACTGTTTTAGTGTGCAATAAATCCGTAAAGGTGCATGTATTAAGTGCAGTCGGTTTTAATGCACTCGTTTGTACCAAAAGGGCAAATTCACCTAGTAGTTCAAGTTCATGTTGTATCTGATCACCTACATCGTCTAGACAGGTATTATCCGCGTTGTATGAACGGATCAACAGATTTAGAAACAAAACTGTTGTGACAATCACAATGTAATCGTCGGAAACCATTTCAACAGGTCTTCACAGTTATTGTCTATATTTCATCTACTTAATCTTGTCCAGACTGATATTGGTCATGTCAGTGGTATGAGATATCCGTAGTGGTATGAGATATTCGTGTTTTAATCAGACATCCGTGTTTATCCTGGGCACAAACATTGCTATGAACGAGATGAATAAATCCTGCCCAACAAAAAGAGAATTAACGAATGAATGAATGCAGGCATTAATGCATGAATGCATGAATGAATGAATGAATGAATGAATGTGAATGAATGAATGAATGAATGAATGAATGAATGAATGAATGAATGAATGAATGAATGAATGAATGAATGAATAAATGAATGAATAAATGAATGAATGAATGAATGAATGGTGTTTTACGGCACGACGACATATAATAGGTCATATTGGGCGCAAACAACTAATGAAAATGAAACAAGAGGAAGTAGCCAGTTATTAAAAATTAATGTAAAAACATATTGTTAAAACTATTTACAAATAAGGGGTAATATGTAAAAGTATTAACTATGTAAACAGACCTTTTAAGAAAAATAGAAATTCTGGAAAAATAAACTGAAACAAATTATGAACTGCTTGAAGAGAAAAAGAAAGAATTACTAGAAATTCGTAAAACAAAAATGAATGGAGTTGTTGTAAGGTCAAAAGCGAAATGTATAAATGAAGGTGAACATATTTCAGATTATTTCTGCAGTCTAGAAAGTAGGAATTATGTTTCAAAATACATGAATTCTTTGATATCTACTAAAAAGACAAAATGAAATTTTAAATGAAACAATATCACATCTCAAAACATTATACGAAGCTAACGTAACAGAAGATGTTAATTTGGATGTATTATAAAAAAAATATATATATACCAAAATTAGATGAACATTTAAAACAGTCAATAAAAGGAGCAATTACCTATACAGATATGCTTCAAAGTCTTAAAAGGTTGTCGAAAAACACGAGTCATGGTAACGACGGATTTACAGTTGAGTTATATATATTCGGCACAGATTACATTAAACAGAATTTAAATTGAATACATAATCCTGTTTGGAAGGATGTTCTAATTAGTTACAAAAGGTTTTGCGGATCAAGTTAAACCAATGTCTTGGCAACAGTTTCACCCAGTTAGCATATGGCATAACCCGGGTATTAAGGTCGGAGGTTTCAGTGTGTTTTACAGAAGATGGTATGCAGGAGGAATACTTTTTATCAACGACATTATAAACAATCAAAGTACTGAAAGTACTGAGAATGCCAGGTTTGATAGGAAACTTAAAGACTGTATGAATATTTGCAAGATTGCTGGACATTTAAAATTCCCATAAATTTGACACAGTTTTAACCAAATTTATGGGGTCGATCTGTTCCAAATATATAATATTGTGATCAATTGTCATTAAACTGTTTCAAATCTAGATTAGAATATTATTTTATGAAATTGCTGTTGAATATACAGAATTGTGTTGTATGGCCAAGCTGTTCCTGATGATGACCTCCATGTCTTAGATTATGTCATTTACAGAGTGGCGTGTATTAAGTATTTTTCCGGGAACAAGAGGCACAATAGGGCCTGCCTGTATAACTTTAATGGCTTGAATAGTCTAAGGCCTACTGGAAAACAATTTTATAAAAAAGCAAAGGCTAGATAACTCTAATGTGTCTAGTCGGGTGCAACTGGTTTTGAACTTGTCCAAGTTCGGTGGCCTAACCTAGAAAACGTATTCTGCTGCAGGGACAAATAACTTAACAAGAAACACTAACCGTTGATTCAACTTCCCTATGTCTGTCCCAAACATTGAAAATAAACTTTACTGTAGTATTTACTAAAAAATAAACTACGAATTTATAGGTGGAAGATAGAATTGAAATTGACTATAAGTAAATACAAGTGTAAAAGTGGCCATACTTTTGATAAAACAACAACAACAACAAGAAATAGTACAGAACCTAGCGGGACGAGTAGGTTAAAATGCCACAGCCATGTGCAGTTTTATGATTTAGTCGATTTCGAAATACATGTTTACAAACAAAACATTAAATCTGTTTGTAAGTACAGTGCCCGAATTCACCAAACATTATTGAGAAAATGAATAGACTCCATAATATATTTTTGAAAATGGACATAAAAACATTTTTTTAAAATATGCATGAACATAAAGTTATACATCAAACAAAATGCAACTCGGTTTAAACATTTGTCATTATGAATGAAAACTCAGATATTCTGGAGCGTGACACTTGTTATGAATGAGTCCTGATAATCTGGAGCTTGATACATGTTATAAATGAAAACTCAGATAATCTGGAGCTTGACACATGTTATGAATAAAAACTCAGATAATCTGGAGCTTGACACTTGTTATGAATGAATAGATTTTGATCAGAACCTGGTCAAACACGGGCTTGATGTTGTGTCGCAGCCAAGAACTGCATGAAGAAACAGTATATTAGAGCATATTTCTTCACCCAATCTACGTTTTGTGTCTTTAATGTTCCATACTGTACTTTTCCATATATGTACCTGTTCCTTCTGAAGTGTTACCGTATAGTAACACAGCAGTATCAACAGATATGTATGATCTCCAACTAATGACGTCTGCGTTGTTAAGGAGTAGGTCACAGCTGTCTTTACCATAAGAAGATCCGCATCGTCTGAAGAGTGTACCGTTTCAATACCCGCATTCTGCAATTTATCACTTAGAAAATTAATAAATCTTTGTTTGTTTTTCTTGTTTGTGAGGAACTTACTTTTCTTTCCTCTCATGATCATTGTCTCAGTGAATTTAACTTCCGTCCCAACGCAACCCCTGTTCGCCTCAGATGTGTTGTGTCTTTAGTACTTGGAACATTGTCATATCCATCAAATACCACAGTCGCTTTTCCATACTTCTTTGTAACATGCTCCACATACACATCACACATTTGACCATAGTTGTTAGATTTTGGCCAAGGAATCCGTTGCAAAAGGCAACAGCCATCAAGTATATATTTCATTTCACCAGTTGGACTTTCACTGTGGTTTTACTTGATCTCGTATAGCTTCTGCCAATGCTGGCTTATCAGCCTCTCTCAGCAAGTGCGGGGTTTCAAATATTGCTGGAGGGTAAGTGCTTAACTCATAAGAGAATAGCGAATCCAGTGTGTCTTCTGGGAGTGATTCTTGCCGCAGAAACAAGCCGTTGAAATAATAGTTGCGAGTCTACCTTGACAACATCATCGCCTATTTTCATACCAGCCGTATCCGACATTGTTTTTACTTGATCTTTTCGCTTGAAAGCAAAATCCATAACAGTGCTTCCAGCCATTTTGTCTAGAATCTTGATCCCAACAGCTTTCGCATCATCTACATTGACAGAACCATCAGAAACAACTCCACTTGATATACTTTTTAGCTCAGGATCCTTATTAAAGGGGTTTCTTTCACTGAGATATTTTATTAGAATGTTCGTGTCTTTCTTGTCTCTCTGTTTCCGTGCGTTTGAATATCTTTATGCTGGTCACTGGTGATAAATTCTGTTCCTGATACTTGCTGCATAGCTTCGTTGATTTCTGAGCAAGCGGGGCGAGAACGTTCCCACAGCGTCCTCTGTGTTTGTCATTCCCCTTCCTCGTGTTAGCCCACCAGTTGTTTGCAAACTTCTCATGAGCATTTGTTCTATGACTAAATCAGTCAAGAGTCCTGCCCAAAATCGATTGCTTTGTCTTAGTACATGATACCCCGCCATAAAGTACCTGTACACATCAGGACTACTTGTTTCTAATGCTAGCATGTTTGCAAGGTATACGTGTGACGACCGCATATAAGTTGTGGCCAGATGCTGTGAAATAGAGTAACATATCTAATACTGCCTGTAAATGGAGCTTCCAGTTGCCAGATCGTTCTGCCTTAAAAAATCATATCAACCATCTCCAAGTATTGAAGCCACAATCTTGATGTGCGACTTTGTTTTAAGTTACTACGGTGCGTATCTACTCTCTCTTGTATGCGCTATACTACAGCAGATGAACATGCAGATTCAACATCTAACTCACCTGCAAGAACCTGATCAAACACAGTCAATGCACACTCGATATCATTGCATATTCATTCATGTCTACATGTTTCTTCAGCAAACAATTCTGCTGTCTCGATTAGGTGATTTTCCGTGTCCACAGATATGTTAACTTGCTCGTCAGAGGTACTTTCCTTCTTATTTGTTTCCAGTCCAAAATTACATGTCTCATCATTTTCAGAACGACCTTTGAACTCGGCTCCGTCATTTGTTTCGTCACCTTCAATTTCACCACTCGGTTTGTTCTTACGTATGTCAATATTAAAGACTTCGGCGGCCATTAACGAATACAGGGCCATATCTACAAGGTTGTGGCCTCTTACTGCTCGTGATATGGCTTTGCCTGTTAGCATTTGCATAACAGCATTATCCACATATCTTGTTTCTAGCAGTTCTGTTAACCCCGAGTCTGTCATTATATGACCGATACAGCCTAGGAAACTCATTTCCATGTGCAGTCCTCCCAATCTGAGCACAATGTGTCGCAGGTCGCTGTTACTAGGTTCTGATACAACAATGTTCATGGCTTTCCACCGTAGAAGCTGGTCAAATGTGAGGATTGGCGTTACCACGTATTTCTAGGCCTGGTCATTTATGAAATGCAATGTTGAGTAGATACAGGGTTCATCACTCGGGCTAATACGTGTTGCTTCACATTTATAACAACAACCTTAATTAAGGAGCACACCGATCTGTTACTACCTTTAAAATTATGGGTTTTTTTCAAAATCAAACATATACATACTTGTCATCTATGTAACTGTATAACAAGCTCCATCAAGTGTGTATCAGTTCACTGAATTGGTGTTTACCTCAGTACCAAAACATGTGTTGTCAAAAAGGGCGGCAAACTTTTAAGGAAAGGTACTCTATCAAATCAAACACATTTTAATTAAGGGAGATTATCTGTAATATTTTACCTACAAATCTACTGTTATGACCAATTTTTTCAATTTTTCTTAAACTTTCAAACTCAAATAAGTACACTTTCAACTTGAGTTGTGAATTGTATTTTGGATATCTGATAGAGAACAACATAACTAGTAAATACAAAAACAAAAATATGATATTTACTCACAGATTTAATTTAAGTATTTTATCTCAAAAAATCGGTGATTTTATCACTTTTTTCACCATTTTATCCCAAAATTGAGAGTCTGTCTATTTATTTGGTCAAATTGATCATACATTCTGATTGTCTCGTCTATAACAAGCATTATTTACAATATAACTGTATTTTTTATTGTTTAATTATATATTTTTTTAATTATTCCCAAAAAAGGTGATTTTTCATTATTTTTACATCTTTTTGCCCCAAAATAACATATTTAGCACGTGATTTGAGATGAGGACTTTGGATATATTTTTTTCCATAATATTTGGAACCAGAATCAGTTAAAACCATTTCTGTGCCAATTTCTTTTACCTAAAAGTGTATTTTTACTGCTCTATCACAGCATGTTGGACAATTACACTATGTGGACTTGCCATGAAGTTTGTGAATACCATGTTTTCTAGATAGTATTTTCATCAGGTATGGAATTACCGTAATAGACAAATTGTGGTTTCCCTATGTGTACGAACTGTCCTCCCCTTGTCGCAGATTTGTTTTTATATTGCTATGAAAGAGATTTCATGTTGGGTCTTTCACCATATACCCAGGCATATGTTATTGAATCCTTTATTGACATATCTCGGTGTCTGGATGACATATTGAACATTGGCAACCCTTTTCTACTATGGTTAATAATGTATATCCTAAAGACCTTCAACATAACAAAGTCAATATTTATGATAATAACGCTTCTTTTCCCGATTTACATCTCTCTATTGAAAATGGTGAAATAATTAGCAAAATGTATGACAAGAGAGATGATTTTAATGTTGGTATTGTTAATTATCCCCAATTAGATGGAGATGTTCCGAGCAACTTCTTATGGGGTATACGTGTCTCAACTTATTCTTTTTTCTAGAGCATGTACTTGAGTTGAGGACTTTAATATTCGTAATCCTTGTATAACTAAAAAGCTACTCCATCAAGGCTATCATTACCATAAACTTCGTAAAACATTTGCAGTAATGTATTGTCGTAACCCTAATCTTCCTTCTAAACATAAAAGTAATTTAAGAACTTTTCTGCGACAAGGACTATCACGACCTGACTTCGATGGTGACATGATTTGCAAACTGCGTAACATCCTTGGTCATGATCACTTTCATACTATCTTTGTTAACTTGGTAAAAGGTTTATCAAAAGAGACCCTATCATTTTGAAACGCGGTGCATGATTCGTGGTGGACCCATTTACAGTTCGCCACTATGCTTTCCTCTTTAATTGTGCGATGACCGGACAGGCTGTGGACCCTATGAAGACCTCTACCTTATACTAATATTACTGTCGTTAGTATTAATTGCATTTGTTTGGGTGTTTAGTGTTTTTTTACTATTGTTTTCGTTTTGTTAATATAGCGATTTTAAACAAACACATATAGTTGGAAAAACTAATGCTATTGAGTACCTGGTATGAGATAACGGGCTATAACTCTTTATTAATCTTAGTTTACTATTTACTTACTTAATATGTGCAATTCAAATTGAGCTAAAATTGACTAAACTTTGAAACAATTATAGGTAGCCCTTTTTATCATTATCCTCGATGTTCTGATGTTAGTCAAATAAACTTTAAAAAGAAAAGTATATTTTGAAGACAGTGTGATGATAAATCATTTGAACAATTGTACGCGTTTCTGTTTTGCATAGCTTCATTTTAATCAGAAGACTAAATAGAACACATTGACCTATATTTGCCCTGTTTCTTTTAACAAGGTCACGTGTAGCTATATATTATAACCCGGGGCTAGAGGGCGTGAGCAGTAGCTAGCATATTTCACTACCGCTCATGAACAGTCTCAATCAAACCGACACTGCAATATTTCGTATATGTCTTTTTCTGCCGTTTCCAAAGGTCCATTATCATACTCTTTTACACTGATAATATTTAAAAGTTAAACATAGGTTACTAGACATTCTTTTTTGAGCCCATTGACCTATGGTTTTGAATAGAGGACAAACACCTTGAATAATGTCACTATGGAATAATTTGTATACGTTTTGCATTGACAAGTACTGACCGTCTGATGACCATCTCACATACATGTATGGCTATATGAACATTTTGTCAAGTCAAACCCGGTACCCAAATATCATGCTGTACGCCCATAATAACGTTTCTGTCTTTTAAACTTTGATAAACTTGTTTTATCTAATGAATGTCTGACATACTTTTTAAGGCTTTTTAAATTGTCTCTATGTGGTCATTTTCAACATTTTCAAATTTGATAAATATCTTACGTGTAGTGTATTCTTCTCTGGTAACTAAGACGTGTTATGTACTTTTTTCATTTTTTCCAGATTTCCATTATATTTCAGTTCCTCGGGACATTATTTTATGTAATGTCATTTCTTATGAAATAATCCAAAATTAACGTAAGCTACCGACAATGTCACGTTTAGCTACACAATAGATGTTATCCATGTAATGCATCGCGATGAAAAACACCCTGGAAGTGCTCGACTCGATCAAAACCTTAAGCATGACGCAAAAACTAGAACACCTACGGGGAAAATAAACATATCAGGCTAAAGGTCTTGTAATTGCGCATAGCATAGGCCATATCCCAAAGCTATTTTGAACATTTAAATACTATTTAGTAATACCTTATTTTTTTAATAAAACTGTTTTGCCGGATGCCATTTTCCGTGAAATGCATTCAACAACAAGTCACGTGATTCCCCACACTGGAAAGGCATGTTGCCAATTTTCAGATGTATCTCTTTAAAAAATTATATGAATTTAAAAGTAAACCAGTTCACCGTGACCTAGTTATACCCTGAGTTCATAAAGTGAAGTTGGCTATAATGGAATCACGCTGACCGAAACGTCTCGTCGCCTCCCGTCGAGTGCCATAACACATTTGTATTACATTTGTATTACTTGCATATCTCAAACAGTTTTAACTGGGTTTTAATGGGTTGTTCCCAAACTTCATATACATATAACAACTGATGAACTGATGTCCCCCTTTACATCACACATTCTTGATTGCCTTTTTTAATTCATAATTATTCTCTTTGTTTGACTTAGAATGTTCCACTCTAATATTTTATAATATTACTTAACATATTTTCATGTATTGTTCGCAAACTACCTATTCAC
Source organism: Cyrtodaria siliqua (assembly GCA_037043455.1). Classification (NCBI taxonomy): domain Eukaryota; kingdom Metazoa; phylum Mollusca; class Bivalvia; order Adapedonta; family Hiatellidae; genus Cyrtodaria; species Cyrtodaria siliqua. The sequence goes on along the minus strand of JAWPHD010024267.1, from coordinate 6,481 downwards.
GTAACAACTGACTGATGACCTCATGTCCCTCTATATCATACATCAGTGATTACCTAATTATTACTGAATTGCGGCCCTCTGTTTGCCTTAACATTCACCATTCGTATTTAGTAATGTCTCGTTACACACTTTTATTACATTTTACAAACAGTTTTGAATGGATTATTCCCAAACTTCATATACACATGACAACTTATGATCTTATGACCCTCTAATTCACAAATTGTTGATTGCCTAATGTATTATGTAGTGTAAGGCCCTTTGTTTGACTGAAAATAGTCTACTCTAATATTGTATAAAGAAATGCATGTTTTCACTTCAAACATTTCTAAAGCGGAGATATTCATTACCTTCAGTGATGGTTATTTATATATTGTGTGACTTAGTTTAAAGTACTAGTCACATTATACAGTTAAAGATTGATTTGGAAATGGTTTAAACTAGTAGGTATGCCCATGCCCATTTCAGACCATTGACCTTCAACTGTGATTACTAACGTACTCTCGAAGAATAGTTTATAAACATTGTCACTGTATCTCTTTTTAAGATTTGACTTTAATTTGATTTTGTTGACTTTGGATTTATTGTAGAATGGTTGGTGAAATTCCTCTGACGAATGCAAATCGTTAACTGGTTTAATGCAGAATAACTAAGGGGTAAGGGCAGGGTCAATAGCTGAGCTATACCAATCTCTAATTTCCAATAAATGGAAGTTAGATAAAGGTAGTTATTCTGATAGGGTCACTAAGTACACCATACTACAAAACTGATAGAGTGTGTCTCAGCTCGTTTGTTTTTTAAAAGCTTCGATGGACACGCATATTTCGGTGTTTAAAAGAATCAACTCGTTGAGACTACACTCTATCTATTACTTATTGCAAGGCGAAATATAAACAAAAATCAATTTTACGGTCAGATGATCAAATATGAAAAATGTCAATCCAACAACTTGTGTTGTGGACCCATATTAGTTACGACTAATTTCGGTCATTTCATAACCTAACAAATGATGTTGTTATACATTTAGATTTGCCACGTTTCAAATAGGCATAGTACGAAATTCTAAATATAGATATAACTAGAACTATCACTGAAGGTGATACATACCCACGCAAACAATTCTTTGGTAGGATCAATGGCAATAATGTGCATGGCATTGAGTGAGCAGCACCAAAGTTATGTCACGCACATGTACATTTCATGTATATTACACAGTTTCAATTCAATAACTTCAAAACTGTAAAAGTAGTTCGCTCGCTGCACAAGACTGCATATGCTGAATGTAAAGTCATTTTGAATAAGTGCAGATCAAGGGCAATAACTTTGCATGGCATTGACTGAGCTGCACCAAAAGTGTGTCACGCACATGCACACATTCATATTTATCAAAAACACAGAGTTTCAATTCAATGTCTTCAAAACTGTAAAAGTAGCTCACTGCAAAAGATTGCAGTTTTGACTAAGTGCAACTGTGCATGGAATTGACCGAGACGAACTGAAATTGAAAACTGTTTAATTTTGACTAAGTGCAAGGGCAATAACTGTGCATGGAATTGACAGAGCCAAACCAAAATTGTGTCACGCACATCTACACTTCATGTTCATCATGCATATTCAAATCATTATCTGGAAAACTGCAGAAGTAGTTCGCTCCACAAGACCGACCGACCGACCGACGCAGTATATATTCCACTTTTAACCTTCGTTTGCGGGGGTATAAAATAGAACATGAAATATAGCAGTCGACATATCACGAAACACATGTTTAACTTAATAATACTTACACTTGCATTTAATTACGAAATCTTGATATATCTAACTGTTAAAATGTGAAAATGATGACTAGTACTGTACTTATTAATAGTGGTAATATAATTTAATACAACATGTAAAGTTTAATCTATAACAGTACTGTAGATTACTTCGCCCAAAATACACACACTAACTTCTGAGTATTAATAACTAAATGTAGCTGTCTAAAAATATAATAACTATTATTAAACTTGGAATTCCGTTACGATACTTAAAATAGATTTTTGATTTGAACTTTGTTAAATAAAAGGAAACATTCGTTCAATAAGTATGTAATGTGCATAATGGCTGAGAATAATAAACCAAAAGACAATTTGGAAGTTAATCAACATTTCCTTACCGGTGTAGGAGCAAATCAGTCCGATGCATTGGGGATCAGTCGTGAGAAACCCAAATACCCCCAATACGCCGTGCCATCGAAGAGATTGGAATCCTTCAAGGAATGGCCGGAATATCTTCCTTTAAAACCGGACGTTTTAGTGAAAGCTGGACTGGTGTATACAGGTATGTGCAACATATACAGTAATAGAAAACAGTTTAAATAGCACACATTTTATATAGTAGAACCAGTTGTAAAGTACGCGTCTAGTTATACGTTTTGGGAATATATAGAGAATCTTACATGAGTGACTGTGTATTATTGATTTTATCCAACGAGTATATTAAAATCAATAATACACAGTCACTCATGTAAGATTCTGTTTATCACATAACACACCTACGACGTGATAGTTGTTAATTTTTCTTATATACGTCGGCAATTTGTAAGACAAATCATGACGTCGTGTTGTTTACATGACGTCGCTACGTTACGCGGCTGTAAATGCGTTCGCGCTACAAATAACTCCTTAAACCAAATTTAACGTTACTAACCAGTAGGGGAACAGCCTTGATATTTTCCTACATCTTTCAAATATCGCAACCACGCTTGACAACGAAAAGCAGTACGTCATCTTTCGGCAACGTCAAAAAAAAAAAATTGTCCGCCATTTTGAATTTTTTAAAACACATAATTTGGAAAATTGTGACAATTTTTGATCATGAAATTTCATTTCCGCTTTAAGTTTCGTGATTTTCGGCTATACCGACTTTTTTTTTTAGAAGCTTTACTGCGTGATAAATGCAGACCCGCCTTGTAAAATGTCGAAGCGAGGGGCGATAACTCTAAAAGATGCCATTTTTAGAATACGATTAAAACGACAACAACCGTGTGTTTTTTGTTAAATAAAATACGAGGAGATACTTGAATCGTTGTTTTAGCTCACACATTACATGAATTTTGCTGCATGTCACGAAAAGCATGTTATTTCTTTATCAAAAGTACACGAAAATACGAATTGTTTGACTTAACTGTAATTTTGACTCGACTAACCTCGCAAGAACTGCAGGCGCGTATTCGATGGAGCGGGTAGTATTGGGCACCCTCTCATATGTGGAAAGTGTACGTAACAATCGCTACGGTTCAAGATGGGAGTTGGGGTGGAGAGAAGGAGGGGGAGGGCATCTGAGCTGAGATTTAAAAGGATGCGCCCCATCCCCATCCCACCCCAACTAAAATCATGAACGTCTGTTTTTGAAAGCTCTTGCAAGCATACTTTCTTAAACATATTCAGATAATATATTTGTTGCTGTGTTTTTGACTAGACTATCCAGTGTCTAATTGTCATCCACAACTTGGCGCAGTCAGTAGCGCAGCGGATTTGTAACCGGAGGTGGTGCCACTGAGTTTTGTCGGTGTGTTCTTGGGAAAGACACTTTCCCTTAGCCTCGTCCGTCGGATGGGGACGTAAACCGGGTGGTCCCGCGTATAGGTCTATCATCCGAGCATGTTAAAGAACCATAGGAATCTATTAGATAATAATAGCAGGGCACGGTTCCCGGATTCCTATGTATCCTTCCCCTCTCTCTGGGGCGGCTCTAAATAACCTGTACTGTGTTGATGAGCCGTTAAATATTCAAATGAATTCATCCGCAACTGCACTCAGCACTGTCATATGTACTGTAGCTGTCCCATGCTAGTATCATGAATCAACCGTGGAATATATCGCCCACACATGAAAGGGTTTGAGGGCCCCATCTTACTTACAAGTATTAGTTTAAATATAGACCATTTGTCGGTTGAAACCTAAGAAACACTGTCGTAATACTTATACTGATAGCATCGAAGGAAAGTAAAGAAGGCCATTTTTTTTACTTTATATTTTTAAAGCTGAATTGTGTTTTATGTCATTATAGCACATTTTAGGCCATAATTCCTGGGTAGAACCAGTACTGTGTACTTTCTGCTATCTGTAAGAATCGACACTTTCTCACCTACAAGTTGAGCTCCCAGTGGGAATTGAACCCGCAGCGGTGAGAGGTGAAAATGAGAATGTATACAAATATAAAAAAGGCAACCGAACATCTCCATTACTCAATATGTCCATGGGACTTGAATGTCCGCACTGAAAACAATCCGTGGAAAATTGTACAATGCAAGAATATATATTCATAAATAAATTTTATTTTGATGCAAAATCGATATGCTATAGATGAAGATCATGTAAAGTTTCGCAAAAGATTGGTTAAAAACTGTGGAAGATTATAGACACACAGATAACTAACACCATATGCCGCCTCACCATTCGATGGTAAACAATAAACATTTAAGGTACATATTAAGGCCTTAAATATTATCTTTCATGACTAAGTAAAAAATATGTAACAAGTCAGATATCAAAATTAATTATTTATTTGATTTAAAACATTTTATTTCAAATATTTACATCAAAACATCCCAATATAAAGGGTATTACATAAAAAAAAAAATTGCATCATACAATAATTGTTTTTATTTATTAAAGGGACACACAGCATTTATCAAGTATTTATCAAGCATTAAAATTTGCACCTCGATTGATTAATCAAGAATTGATTTTACACACGCTTGCATATATTTAAATTATAACATTTTGGCGTTTAAAAAAAAGAAGAATGCTGCATGTCCCTTTAATATGAACACCTCTCCGCCTGTATTGTTTATATGGTGCAAGTCATTTTCAACATATGTGGGGTTATATACATACATGTATCTGTTTGTTTTTTTTTTTGCAGAGACAGACCACCCACTTTTCTGGGTAGAACCAGTAATATACACCTCCTGCCATCTGTCATTCCACAGACTTTATAATCCAATAAAATTCAGAAAACATCATTTTAATCCAATAAAGAAATTGGGCATGGTCGGTCAGATTAACAGAAACACATTTATATTTTCGTATTAGCCCTTATTTTGAGCCACTCCAATGAACTGTCAGTTAAAGTCGCCATCGATCCACCTCTTTCAACAGTCAGACATGTATGTTGATATGATATTTTGCTGAACTGGTGATCCTGGGAATTTTGAAATTAGTGGGTCCAAATAACCTTCCCTCAAGTCACAAATGTTACTAGACATATTTTTCTTGAAGTTGATGCTAGTACTGTCCGTATGAGGTATTCATGATTCAAAAAATATAGTAATAATATTGTACACCGTCGCATTATTCTATTCTTGTTTGTTTAAGTATTTCTGATTCGGTTGATAATGTTGTAAAAATTTATTATAATATATATGTGACTATACACTCGTTTCAATAAAATCCTCCCGTATTTTGTGACTTCAGTACAGTTTCCCAGCGTCTCAGGACATCAGGGACTCTGAAAATAAAAATGATACAGATTCTGTTTAACCATACATATTTTTCTTTCAACTTAAATAGGCAACAAGTGAGTTGAAATAGATGAATAAAAAGTGACAATAGAACTTTTTTTATAAGAATATAAATTGAACAGAACATGGTGGGAACAATGACCAGAAAAAAACTATATAACTTCTAATTTTACTTCAATTTTTAAACATGATCACTGGTGGTTTCAAATGCAGGACCAACATATGGGTATCACCGGTTACTTTTCTTACCATTTTTTTGTGTTAAAAAAAAACCTTACAAAAACTGGTTCGGAGTGTCTAAGAAAAGAAAAAAAACACCAAAATAACTCTGGCCTAAGTTGGATCAACAACACATTATATGTCATTTAGAGCCGCCCTAGAGAGAGGGGAAGGGCACATAGGAAAGTTAAAAAATGATACATCTTTTGTTTACCGTAACCAGATTTCGTTTCAACTTAAATAGTTAACAAGTTGTTTAATTGAAATATGTAGATGAATAATGAATTTTAGAAAAAATTGTTACATGTAAGATGAATTAAAAAAAAAAGGTTTTCGGCTGATCAACACTTTACCGGTATACCTTATTTAGAGCCGCCCCAGAGAGAGGGGAAGGAGACACATATAATAAGAATTTGAGAACCTGCCTTATTCTTACTAATGAATATATTTCTATGGTTCTTTATGGTGCTATCGTCCGCCATGCTATCGCTGGGTCAATGCCAGCACATTATGTTAAGTCAGGGTCTTGGTTAAGTTTAACATTTTAGATGTAATACAAGGATGTTTTTATCTTGTTAGATTCATTTTACATCCGTACTATGGACAATATGACCTATTTATGTGTCGATGTGCTGTAAAACACCATTTATTCATTTTTTATTTTTAGTATAAGAAGTCTGAGACTAAGTGCAGGTCCACAATGCCACATATATATATACATTGATCAATTCATAGATTTTTTAAAACTGTGCTTATCTA
>JAWPHD010024266.1:0-19705 GCA_037043455.1 Cyrtodaria siliqua | reverse complement strand
ATATTTTAAGTTGTTACGGTAATTAGTGGAGGTAGCAGAAGTAACATGACGATTACGATGTGTTGTAATAGGATGACGAGACATCAGATTTTTTAGTGGTTTTTGTGTTCCATTAAAACGGATTAGCTTGCATATCATGGTAAAAAAATATTTCTGAAACAAGAGGTCAATGACCTTTAAGCTCTACTGATAGGTTTTTGATAGCTAGATCAGCATTCCTGTGAAGTTTCATGAAAATCTGTCAATTAGTTTCAGAGGAGTAGTCGCTATAAGTTTTCATTATATAACTCTATGTAAACAAAGATGGCCGCTGGCGGCCATGTTTAACGTCAAATCAAAATAATTTTTGACAAGGATCAACATCATGTCATACTGATCATTTTAGAAAAAGTCCCATATCAATATCACTTATAGTTTTCAAGAAGTAATCGCTACAAACTTGTATTTTGAAAATCTATTTTTAGCAATGGTGGCCATCTTGAATTTCCGGCTGACCTGAAATTGTGCTAGGATCAATTAGACATCAAGAGCAACATTCCTGTGAAGTTTCATGAAAATCCTTCCAGTAGTTACAGAGGAGTAGTCGCTACAAGTTTTTACTAGATAACTCTATGTAAACAAAGATGGCCGCTGACAGCCAAGTTTAACATCGAATCAAAACAATTTTCGACACGGACCAACATCATGTCATGCTGATCATTTTAGAAAAAGTCCCATATCAATATCACTTATAGTTTTCAAGAAGTAGTCGCTACAAACTTGTTTTTGAAAATCTATTTTTAGCCGTAACGGACTTCTTGAATTTCCGGGGGACCTGAAGTTTTGCTTGGATCAATTAGACATCAAGAGCAACATTTGTGTGAAGTTTCATGAACAACATTCCTGTGAAGTTTCATGAAAATCCGTGCAGTAGTTACAGAGGAGTAGTCGCTACAAGTTTTTAAGGATAACTCTGTGTAAACAAAGATGGCCGGCAGCCATGTTTAACGTCGAATCAAAATAATTTTCGACAAGGATCAACAAGATGTCATACTGATCATTTTAGGAAAAGACGCATATCAATATCACTTATAGTTTTCAAGAAGTTGTCGCTACAAACTTGTTTTTTCAAAATTTATTTTTAGCTGTGGCGGCCATCTTGAATTTCCGGCCGACCTGAAATTTTGCTAGGATCAATTAGACATCAAGAGCAACATTTCTGTGAAGTTTCATGAAAATCCATCAAGTAGTGTCAGAGGAGTAGTCGCTACAAGTTTACATTATATAACTCTATGTAAACAAAGATGGCCGCTGGCGAGCATGTTTAACGTCGCATCAAAATAATTTTCGACAAGGATCAACATCATTCCATACTGATCATTTTAGAAAAATTCCCATATCAATATGACTTATAGTTTTCAAGAAGTACTCGCTACTTGTTTTTCGAAAATATATTTTTAGCTGTGGCAGCCATCTTGAATTTCCGACCAACCTGAAATGTTGCTAGGATCATTTAGACATCAAGAGCAACTTTCTGTGAAGTTTCATGGAAATCCGTCGAGTAGTTTCAGAGGAGTAGTCGCTACAAGTTTTTACTAAATAAGATGGCCGCTGGCAGCCATTGTTTTTTAAAAATCTATTTTTTGGATTTGGCAGCCATCTTGGATTTCACATCAACATGAATTTTTGCTAGGATCAACTAGACTTCATGGGCAACATTTCTGTAAAGTTTCATAAAAATCCATTCAGTAGTTTCAGAGGAGTAGTCGCTACCAAAAAAGTTTACGGATGGACAGACGGACGGACAGACGGAAGACGCACCCCAGCATAAGCTCTGCTGATCTCTGATCAGTAGAGCTAAAAATACATGAAAAAAAAGGGGTGGGGGGGAGTGCAACATATATGTGTAAGAAGCTATGTAAGAATTGGCCAAAACAATACAGAAATATGTAAAAATATAAAAATAAAACTATTCCAGTTTTGAGAGGGGGGGGGGGGGGGGGGGGGGGGCGTGGAGGGGAGGGAAGGGGTGGGGAGGGGGCAACATAGCTATGTGTAAGAATTGACCAAAACAACACAGAAATATGTAAAAAAGAATACATGAAAAAAATGGTGGGGGTTGGGGGGGGGGGGGGGGGGGGGGTGCAACATATATGTGTAAGAAGCTATGTAAGAATTGGCCAAAACAATACAGAAATATGTAAAAAAAACAACAAAAAAAACAATATTCCAGCTTCGAGTGAGGTGGGGGGTGGGGGAGGGGGGTGGGCGTGGAGGGGAGGGGTGGGGGCAATATAGCTATGTGTAAGAATTGACCAAAACAACACAGAAAAATGAGTGGGGGTGGGGGGTGGGCGAGAGGCCACGGGTGGGGAGGGGTGTGGGAGGGCAACATATATGTGTAAGAAGCTGGGAGGGCAACATATATGTGTAAGAAGCTATGAAAGAATTGACCAGAACCACACACAAATATGTAACAAAATAATAATAAAAGTCGAGTTTTCAGTGGGGGTGGAGGTTGGGGTGGGGAGAGGCGTGGGGTGGTGGTGGGGGTGGGGAGGCCTGGTGAATAAGATGCATAATGCTATAAGAAATATCAAACCAAAATTATAGATATATACATGCTTACATGCAAACCTAGATCTGCCTTTATTGCACATTTTATGGGACAATGGGAGCCCAGAATTTGCAGAAGACAAAATTACTTACCCAACCCTTTACAACATACTATAAGGAAACCAATTCCCAAATTTAGTTCAGCTAGGACAAGAAATGTAAGAGCTATAGACCTGTAAACACAGCTTACACACAAATTTTGATGTGAAATAAACACATTTTAAGGGCTATCATAATTTGGGTTCCATGGGAGCCCATGGGTTACAGGAACCAAAACTGCTTATGCAGCCCTTAAGATAATGCTTTAAGGAAGCCCATGGCCAAATTTGGTTGTGCCTAGGATAAGAAATGTAAGAGACATAGACTTGTAAACACAGCTTACACGCAAACCTTGATGTGGGACGCCGACGCCGGGGTGATTACGTAAGCTCTCGGAAAAGAGTAAAATATTCAAATACTCAGCTTATCCGAAACTGTCATGAGCGGGTAATAGAAACAATAAAACTATAAAATATAAAGCAGCTTTGATAGTTTGGTCGTATGGTGTTTTACATCATTTTCAGCACATTTTAGGCTTTATGATGGTTGATTTGTTCGTGGTGGAGGCAGACCACCCACTTTTTCATGGGTAGAACCAGTACTGTATACCTCCCGCAATCCGCAAGAATCGACACTTTAGCTTTGACAGAACCTACTCTTGATAAGGAATTAGTATCATTTCACAGGCTTGAGGAAATTGCTCTCCTAACATATTTATTAATCCACCTTACCTTGAGGTATATGAGGAGATGAGGCACCAGTTTTTGACTGCAGAATTGACAGCTGAAAAAATGAGAATATAGTGATTTATGCCAATTCATTTTGTGTGTTTATGCTGAAACTTGCGAGACAACTTGCGAGACTTGCACTTATAAATGAAGTATTTTATATGCAGAATACAATGTATATTTACTTCAAACATATTGAATAGACATAATGTCTTGCATAGGCCATTTACATTCTTTTCAGTACATGTAATATTGAAAACATCCCCAAATATTTTTGCATTCCTAAAATAAATGTGTAATGGGAAGTTAAAATATAGTGTACAAATATGTCTGTAAATACCTTGTGTTGAGGTCGGAGTCATCGGCGTTCCATCCAGCCATTATCTCTTCATCATATAGTAGACATCGACAGCGTGGGCACCGACAGCAGCTGCATATCTCCGCCTCTATGGCGATGTCCTTTTTGAGCACACCCGGATCGAAGTGAACATGCGTGTTGTCTCGCTCCTCTTGACACAGGCGATCCATCTGGTCCATGAAGGAGGGGTGACTCGGAGCACTCTCTATCAGACAAAAGAAACTAATGTGTCACAATGTCAAACAAATCCACAATCGGCTTGTTTTAATGAAAATTATCAACACTTTTATCAAGAGAAGCCTGACCGAGATATCCCAATGTAAGCCGTTCTTGAGTACCAAAACATATCACCATTCTACTCTATGATTATAAACACAAAATCGGTGATTTAAATTTAACAAGAGGTCAATGACCTTGAAGCTCTACTGATTGATTTTGATTTCAGGAAGTAGTCGCTACAGACTTGTTTTTTGAAAATCTATTTTTAACCGTGGCGGCCATCTTGAATTTCCGGCCGACCTGAAATTTTGCTAGGATCAATTAGACATTAAGAGCAACATTCCTGTGAAGTTTCATGAAAATCCGTCAAGTAGTTTCAGAGGAGTAGTCGCTACAAGTTTTCATTATATAACTCTATGTAAACAAAGATGGCCGCTGGTAGCCATGTTTAATGTCGAATCAAAATAATTTTCGACAAGGACCAACATCATGTCATGCTGATCATTTTAGAAAAAGTCCCATATCAATATCTCTTATAGTTTTGAAGAAGTAGTCGCTACAAACTTATTTATTTTAAATCTATTTATAGCTGTGGCGGCCATCTTGAATTTCCGGCCGACCTGAAATTTTTCTAGGATCAACTAGACATCAAGATCAACATTCCTGTGAAGTTTCATGAACATCCGTCAAGTAGTTTCAGAGGAGTAGTCGCTACAAGTTTTTACTATATAACTCTGTGTAACCAAAGATGGCCACTGGCAGCCATGTTTAACGTCGAATCAAAATAATTTTCCACAAGGATCAACATCATGTCATGCTGATCATTTTAGAAAAAGTCCCATATCAATATCTCTTATAGTTTTGAAGAAGTAGTCGCTACAAACTTATTTATTTTAAATCTATTTTTAGCTGTGGCGGCCATCTTGAATTTCCGGCCGACCTGAAATTTTTCTAGGATCAACTAGACATCAAGATCAACATTCCTGTGAAGTTTCATGAACATCCGTCAAGTAGTTTCAGAGGAGTAGTCGCTACAAGTTTTTACTATATAACTCTGTGTAACCAAAGATGGCCACTGGCAGCCATGTTTAACGTCGAATCAAAATAATTTTCCACAAGGATCAACATCATGTCATGCTGATCATTTTAGAAAAAGTCCCATATCAATATCACTTATAGTTTTCAAGAAGTAGTCGCTACAAACTTGTATTTTGAAAATCTATTTTTAGCCATGGCGGCCATCTTGAATTTCTGGCCGACCTGAAATTTTGCTAGGATCAATTAGACATTAAGAGCAACATTCCTGTAAAGTTTCATGAAAATCCGCCAAGTAGTTTCAGAGGAGTAGTCGCTACAAGTTTTTACTATATAACTCTATGTAAACAAAGATGGCCGCTGGCAGCCACGTTTAACGTCGAATCAAAACGATTTTTGATAAGGACCAACATCATGTCATGCTGATCATTTTAGAAAAAGTCCCATATCAATATCACTTATAGTTTTCAAGAAGTAGTCGCTACAAACTTGTATTTTGAAAATTTATTTTTAGCCGTGGCGGCCATCTTGAATTTCCGGCCAACCTGAAATTTTGCTAGGATCATTTAGACATCAAGAGCAACATTCCTGTGAAGTTTCATGAAAATCCGTCAAGTAGTTTCAGAGGAGTAGTCGCTACAAGTTTTCATTATATAACTCTATGTAAACAAAGATGGCCGCTGGCAGCCATGTTTAACGTCAAATCAAAACGATTTTCGACAAGGATCAACATCATGTCATGCTGATCATTTTAGAAAATGTCCCATATCAATATCACTTATAGTTTTCAAGAAGTAGTCGCTACAAACTTGAATTTAAAAAATCTATTTTTAGCTTTGGCGGCCATCTTGGATTTCACATCAACATGAATTTTTGCTAGGATCAACTAGACTTCATGGGCAACATTTCTGTAAAGTTTTATGAATATCCATCCAGTAGTTTCAGAGGAGTAGTCGCTACAAATAAAAGTTAACGGACGGACAGACGGACGGACGGACGCCGGACGCCGCACCACGGCATAAGCTCTGCTGATCTCTGATCAGTAGAGCTAAAAATTGAAAGAGCTTTTGCGGGATGATTAGTAGGCCAAATAAAACTAGAACTGTGGCTCTTCATGTATATGGCACAGGATTGGTGGCATTAATCTACTGGTCCTCCTCTCACAATCCACCTTTGAGTTTCATGACAATGGCTACAAAGGTTGACGATTATAATGCAGACAATGTGTTTCATGATCAAAAGACCTGAATTTGATGCTGTCTAATAATATATTGTCTGAAACCCTTTAGGTGTTAATTGAAACAAACATGAAAATTACATGACCTTTACCCATGACCTTGAAAATGGGACCATGACTTTGGAATGCAACTCATCTTCATACACATGTAAGTTTTCTTCATACACATTAAGTTTCATCCCATTGTCTCAAACAGTTTAGGAGTTATGAAACAGACATCAAAATTCCATGACCTTCATCATTCGATCTCAAATTTTATGCAATACATATAGACATAATCACCATCAAAGAGCTGAAATTATGCTGTTAGTTCATAATCAAGGAAGACAACTCTGGGACAAAAGCTTCAATTTTGCCCATTGTTGAAGTCGTCCAAGACCATGTCAAATTTGGCCAAAACCGAGTCCATTTAATTCTCATGTTTGCAAGCTTAGTTTTGCCTATTTTTCAATAGTCAAGGGCAACAACACTGTAATGCATTGCTGAACAAAACTTCACGTCAAATATCGTGAAAATCGAACCCCATTTTCTTAAGTTAGGCCAAAAAGAAAAAATAGATGAGTTTCCAGAGGACCCTATTTTATAGGGGCTGACCTTAAAACTTTTTGTCAATTCTGAACAATGATTTATCACATAGCTGACATCATCATGAACGTGAAACATAATACTATGTTTTCTGTAATCCACTCAACACTGGTGGTATAACTATGATTAAAGTGTCCTATTATTTGTAACAAGAATGCCTAATTTAACTGGGGCGGTCTTATATCCAGGTAAACCGACAACATCACAGAGAAACTTTCACGTTGTATCATCAACTTTTATGGGTTTTATGTCATAAATAGAATCTCACAATATCATGCTTAAAAAAAAAAGCCCCTGAAAAAAATGCACAAAAAAGCAAAAAAGAAAATGCCTACTGACCTACCCTATATGTTTAGAGCCTGCAATAGGAAATACACCTATTTTCTTTTTGGCCTTATAATATTCACAAGAAATAGATAACGAATTGATAATGACAGAAGACGGACAATGTGCCGTCCCATAAGCTTGCTTGGACTCGCCTGGCCAGTCGAGCTAAAAATAGGGCAATTGAGAAAAGTGCATTAGATTTTGTCAACTCATGTGTAAACACAATGCAAATGTACACACACACAGCTTGCAAACACAATTATGTTCAGCACGCACAACATTAGAAGTCAATGGCACACGTGATCTTTGTTATAGTTGATGATTGTGTTCTTCAAATTATGTACATTTTGTATATATATATATTTAGGTCAGCCAACTAATGAATTGTTCAGTCCAGGTAAATTAAGCAGAACTAGAACAAGTTCGACGGCGCGCCATCGCAAAATACCCACGTTTTCTACACACAGGTCAATTCCCTTTACTAAATAAAACCAAGAATGTTTGATGGAATTCAATAGCAGACATAATTACCCAAATCACCCCCCACCTGGACAGACGTCCGAGTTTGCGAAATAATAAAATCGCTTGATATGCTTGATCTGCTGTTTATCTTTCATAGCCGATTAAATATACCAAGATATGAGGGAAAATATGGTAAAATGAGTGTAACTGAATTTTTAGTGTATTTGACCTTTTGACACCCCACTGAAGGCCCCTGGGCTCGGAGCCAAAAATATTGTTGCTCTTGCACACAGTCATCATGTGGTGAAGTCATACCCTAAGTTTGGTTGTATTTCATCCAGTGGTTTAGGATTAGATGCGGTAATGGACGGACGGACAGACGGACAAATGAAGGCGATTTTAATAACCCTGTTTTTTTTTCAAAAACGTCGGTATAAAAAGTAAATTTATAAATCAATTATAAACTTAACTCAGCTAGAAAACAAATTAAATAATATTTTTCAACAACTGATGACACATTCACAAGTCTTTTTTTACAATGTATGCCAACTTTTTTAGATTTTATCCCCCACATATTACTATGGAAATTAAACAAGCATACAAGTTTGAGATTTTACCCCAAACATATGAATATGGAAAATAAACTAACATACGTTTGGCAGTTTTTTAAAAAATAAATCATGTAGGTGCTTTAATCATGTGGTACTGTGAATGGCTAGCAGAAGTACTAAAGTGCAAACCACAGGTGTTTGGGAATACATTTTGGTTAACACATACAAACATCAGCACAACTTCAGGTGTATTAGGTGTTTATATAGCCAGATGCTTAGCTAATCACTGCATAATTATATATAATGCCATGAAATGACAGTTTTCTTGGTCAGTGAGGATTATGCACATTTACTTCCAACAACATGTGACCGTAAATCATCCAATAAAGGTCGAGGAGGTGATCTGAAACTGTGGATGTCTAATCCAAATATATATCAATCTATCATAATTTCCTTCAAGTGCACTAAATTGGGCGTCGTGTTCCATCCAATTTATGAAAAGGTTTGGTCTGGAAAACTTGACGATTCTGCTAGTTTGTGTTGTATAAATCATAAGTATTAATGTATATAAGGCGTCAAGTTAAGGTACGTGTTTTGTGGTTGAAGAACATTTTATAAAATTGAACAACTAATTTTTTTTCCCCATAATCGTAGATAATCAAGGGGTTAAGGATAATCCCTTAATGCATCAAGTTACGAACAAATACTCTAATTCACAGACCATGGTCTGGGTCTAAATTAAGGAGTAATTTAAGAACAGTACTGAGAGTATCACAGTAATTTAAAATTGCAAAGTAAATAGTCTTGGACACCCAAATTGCCTCCAGTTCCTTTAAGGGCTCTAATGCGGCAATAATAGACGTCTGCATAATTATATAAACTAGAAGGTCACAGCTAGGGTTGGATACCGGTACCCGGTATCGGTACAGTACCGAATAGTTACTTCAAAAAGTACCGGTATATACCGTTTTGTAAAGAATCGGTTCCGATCTCGGTATTTCCATAAAAATGAATGCGAAATTCTTATCAAATTGCAGGTAATAAAACAACACAACATAAGCGAACACGTCCGCAGCTCGAGTCTAAATTGAAGGTTGACATTTTATATAGACACCGCCCGTTATGGCGAGCTACTCGCGCGATGTCAGGCTTGGGTTTGCATTACTTTCTAAGTTGTGTAGCCTTCTTTTTAGATGATGAAAATCAATAATATATCATAATAAACATTTATCGTTAATTTTATTCCATATTTTATCAGAATTAATAAATAAATTATTACAAATAAAAGTTACGAATGCACGCAGTAACGAATGTAAACAAGTCATATATTTTCGCGAACATTAGAAAATGGTCGGTGTCGGAAATAGAGTCAAGAACGAGTCCGCATCGATCCTGAAAAAGTAGACATGTTGATCTTCTTACACAAGAATGATGATTAAAGCTGAAAATTGAACAATGGTGATCAAAATGTAACTTCCAGTCAAATTGTAGAACTGAAATTGGTGTCTCAAAAACTGTTGATTGTTTCAAGTTTTTCTTTTGAAAGTTAAGGTTTACTTAAAAAAAACTTCTAGTCATTTTAGTCAGATTAATCACGAGTCTACTATGATTTATTTGTTATCACTAATATGTGTTTATTAGTTCACTGTTACCTGTTGGAAAAAAAAGTTTGAATACAAAGTTCCATTTACTTGCTTTGAATTTTATATATTACAATGATTAACAAAGTTCTCCCATATAAATTTATTTGATTAAGTGTATCGACGATGATAAAGAATGAGTATAAAACTTACCAAATCATTGCTGGTCAGATGCACTAAAAGCATGATACATGAGAATTGGTATCAGTATCGGTATCGTTAAAATACCGTATCGTTTCGTTGGTATCAGTATCGGTATCGGACCGGTTCGTGCTTAACGATATCGAACCCTAGTCACAGCCTACATGGTGACATGACCTACATGGTGACATGACCTACATGGTGACATGACCTACATGGTGACATGACCTACATGGTGACATGACCTACATGGTGACATGACCTACATGGTGACATGACCTACATGGTGAGCCTTATTGTGAAGTAGTCCAGGTTACACCAATGTCAATCCCAAGAGATATTCGTTCCTTACATACTTAATATTAAATTAAAGTCATTAACAGTCGGGGATGCATGTCGTAGCGGAGACTGGGATCAGATCTATATTTCATTCAAAGTATGTCATATCAAACAAAATTTTTGCACATGATGTTAGATGCATTAAGTCACATTGTGATGAAGTTTGATGAAAATCCTGTGAAAAAGAAGCAAGATATGCATGTCGTAGTGGAGACAGGATGTGACCTATATTTCATCGGAAGTAGGTCGCAGCACCCAGAAATTCAACAAATGATGTTAGAAGCATATAAGGAACATTCTGGTGAAGTTTGGTGAAAATCCTTCAAGAATGAAGCAAGATAGGCAGGTCGTAGCAAGACCGGACATGACCTATATTTAGTGGGAAGTAGGTCACAGACACCAAAAATTTAGCACATCATGTTAGATGCATATATGGAACATTGTGATGAAGCTTGGTGAAAATACTGCACCAAGATACGCATGTATTAGCAGAGACCGGACATGACTTATATTTTGTCCGAAGTAGGTCACAGTGACAGGAAATTTTGTACATGATGTTGGATGCATATAAGTAACAATCTGGTGAATTTGGTGTAAATCCTGCAAGAAAGAAGCAAGAGACGCATGTCGTAGCGGAGACCAGACATGACCTTATTTCGTCAAAAATAGGTCAGAGACATGAAAATTGCCCGATGTTAGATACATATAAGGAACATTCTGGTGAAGTTTGGTGAAAATCCTGCAAGAAAGAAGCAAGATAGACAAGTCGTAGGAGACCTATCTTTCGTCCGAAGTAGGTCACAGCGACCCGAAATTGTGTACGTGATGTTAGATCCATATATGGAACATTCTGGGGAGTTGGTGAACATCCAGAAGAATCGACGAAGATATTAATAAATGAAAATCGGATGGACAGACTAATGAACGGACGGACGAGCAAACTGACATACGGACGACATTGTGATCGCTAAGTCAAGATCCGTAAAAGGCTCAACAAAAACAGCTGTAAAATATGTGTTACCAGAAAACTTTTTAGAATGCATGCACACATTAACGCACTCTGGTATAAGACAAACAATTCTGGCCAAGCAATCATCAGTTATGGGTGCTTAGATGTAACAAATCAATGAACAGAAACAAGCCAATATTTAGGGTTTGCATACCTGTTAACAGGTATTTAAGAGTTTTATTTTGTTCTTTTATTTTTTTATTTGTTCTTAACTATCGAGGAAGTCCCTGTTCCGGTGACCTTAAATATAACGAGGTTTTTCCGTATTAAATAAATCATTTTCATTTCTTGCTTTTACATCAATTCAATCCCTTGTATGTTCTAACAAGAGGTCAATGACCTTGAAGCTCTACTGATTGATTTTGATTTCAGGAAGTAGTCGCTACAAACTTGTTTTTTGAAATTTTTTTTTTAGCCGTGGCGGCCATCTTGAATTTCCGGCCGACCTGAAATTTTGCTAGCATCAATTAGACATCAAGAGCAACATTCCTGTGAAGTTTCATAAAAATCCATCAAGTAGTTTCAGAGGAGTAATCACTACAAGTTTGTACTATATAACTCTATGTAAACAAAGATGGCCGCTGGCAGCCATGTTTAACGTCGAATCAAAATAATGTTCGTTTCGGATAACCATCATGTCATGCTGATCATTTTAGAAAAAGTCCCATATCAATATCACTTATAGTTTTCAAGAAGTAGTCGCTACAAACTTATTTTTTAACAAGAGGTCAATGACCTTGAAGCTCTACTGATTGATTTGGATTTCAGGAAGTAGTCGCTACAAACTGTTTTTTTGAAAATCTATTTTTAGCTGTGGTGGCCATCTTGAATTTCCGGCCGACCTGAAATTTTGCCAGGATCAATAAGACATCAAGAGCAACATTCCTGTGAAGTTTCATGAAAATCCGTCAAGTAGTTTCAGAGGAGTAGTCGCTACAAGTTTTCATTATATAACTTTATGTAAACAAAGATGGCCACTGACAGCCATGTTTAACATCGAATAAAAATAATGTTCGACTCGGATAACCATCATGTCATGCTGATCATTTTAGAAAAAGTCCCATATCAATATCTCTTATAGTTTTCAAGAAGTAGTCGTTACAAACTTATTTTTTAAAAATCTATTTTTAGCCATGGTGGCCATCTTGAATTTCCGGCCGACCTGAAATTTTGCTAAGATCAATTAGACATCAAGAGCAACATTCGTGTGAAGTTTCATGAAAATCCGTCAAGTAGTTTCAAAGAGTAGTCGCTACAAGTTATCATTATATAACTCTATGTAAACAAACATGGCCACTGGCAGCCATGTTTAACGTCGAATCAAAATAATGTTCGACTTGAATAACCGTCATGTCATGCTGATCATTTTAGAAAAAGTCCCATATCAATATCACTTATAGTTTTCAAGAAGTAGTCGCTACAAACTTGTCTTTTGAAAATCTATTTTTAGCCATGGCGGCCATCTTGAATTTCCGGCCGACCTGAAATTTTGCAAGGATCAATTAGACATCAAGAGCAACATTCGTGTGAAGTTTCATGAAAATCCGTCAAGTATTTTCAGAGGAGTAGTCGCTACAAGTTTTCATTATATAACTCTATGTAAACAAAGATGGCCACTGGCAGCCATGTTTAACGTCGAATAAAAATAATGTTCGACTCGGATAACCATCATGTCATGCTGATAAATTTAGAAAAAGTCCCATATCAATATCTCTTATAGTTTTCAAGAAGTAGTCGCTACAAACTTATTTTTTAACAAGAGGTCAATGACCTTGAAGCTTTACTGATTGATTTTGATTTCAGGAAGTAGTGACTACAAACTTGATTTTTGAAAATCTATTTTTAGCCGTGGCGGCCATCTTGAATTTCCGGCCGACCTGAAATTTTGCTAGGATCAATTAGACATCAAGAGCAACATTTCTGTGAAGTTTCATGAAAATCCGTCAAGTACTTTCAGAGGAGTAGTCGCTACAAGTTTTCATTATATAACTCTATGTAAACAAAGATGGCCACTGGCAGCCATGTTTAACGTCGAATCAAAATAATGTTCAACTCGGATAACCATCATGTCATGCTGATCATTTTAGAAAAAGTCCCATATCAATATCTCTTAAAGTTTTCAAGAAGTCGTCGCTACAATCTTATTTTTTTTAAATCTATTTTTAGCCGTGGCGGCCATCTTGATTTTCCGGCCGACCTGAAATTTTGCTAGGATCAATAAGACATCAAGAGCAACATTCCTGTGAAGTTTTATGAAAATCCGAAAAGTAGTTTCAGAGGAGTAGTCGCTACAAGTTTTCATTATATAACTCTATGTAAACAAAGATGGCCACTGGCAGCCATGTTTAACGTCGAATCAAAACGATTTTCGACAAGGACCAACATCATGTCATGCTGATCATTTTAGAAAAAGTCCCATATCAATATCTCTTATAGTTTTCAAGAAGTAGTCGCTACAAACTTATTTTTTAAAAATCTATTTTTAGCCGTGGCGGCCATCTTGAATTTCCGCCAGACCTGAAATTTTGCTAGGATCAATAAGACATCAAGAGCAACATTCGTGTGAAGTTTCATGAAAATCCGTCAAGTAGTTTCAGAGGAGTAGTCGCTACAAGTTTTCATTATATAACTTTATGTAAACAAAGATGGCCGCTGGCAGCCATGTTTAACGTCGAATCAAAACGATTTTCGACAAGGACCAACATCATGTCTTTAGAAAAAGTCCCATATCATTATCACTCATAGTTTTCAAGAAGTAGTCGCTACAAACTTGTATTTTGAAAATCTATTTTTAGCCATGGCGGCCATCTTGAATTTCCGGCCGACCTAAAATTTTGCTAGGATCAATTAGACATCAAGAGCAACATTTCTGTGAAGTTTCATGAAAATCCGTCAAGTAGTTTCAGAGGAGTAGTCGCTACAAGTTTTCATTATATAACTCTATGTAAACAAAGATTGCCACTGGCAGCCATGTTTAATGTCGAATCAAAATAATGTTCGACTCGGATAACCACCATGTCATGCTGATCATTTTAGAAAAAGTCCCATATCAATATCACTTATAGTTTTCAAGAAGTAGTCGCTACAAACTTATTTTTTAAAAATCTATTTTTAACTGTGGCAGCCATCTTGAATTTCTGGCTGATCTGAAATTTTGCTAGGATCAATTAGACATTAAGAGGAACATTCCTGTAAAGTTTCATGAAAATCCGCCAAGTAGTTTCAGAGGAGTAGTCGCTACAAGTTTTTACTATATAACTCTATGTAAACAAAGATGGCCGCTGGCAGCCACGTTTAACGTCGAATCAAAACGATTTTTGATAAGGACCAACATCATGTCATGCTGATCATTTTAGAAAAAGTCCCATATCAATATCACTTATAGTTTTCAAGAAGTAGTCGCTACAAACTTGAATTTTGAAAATTTATTTTTAGCCGTGGCGGCCATCTTGAATTTCCGGCCGACCTGAAATTTTGCTAGGATCATTTAGACATCAAGAGCAACATTCCTGTGAAGTTTCATGAAAATCCGTCAAGTAGTTTCAGAGGAGTAGTCGCTACAAGTTTTCATTATATAACTCTATGTAAACAAAGATGGCCGCTGGCAGCCATGTTTAACGTCAAATCAAAATGATTTTCGACAAGGACCAACATCATGTCATGCTGATCATTTTAGAAAAAGTTCCATATCAATATCACTTATAGTTTTCAAGAAGTAGTCGCTACAAACTTGAATTTAAAAAATCTATTTTTAGCTTTGGCGGCCATCTTGGATTTCATATCAACATGAATTTTTGCTAGGATCAACTAGACTTCATGGGCAACATTTCTGTAAAGTTTTATGAATATCCATCCAGTAGTTTCAGAGGAGTAGTCGCTACAAATAAAAGTTAACGGACAGACGGACGGACAGACGGACAGACGGACAGACGGACGACGGACGCCGCACCACTGCATAAGCTCTGCTGATCTCTGATCAGTAGAGCTAAAAATCAATTTTTAGCCGTGGCGGCCATCTTGAATTTCCGGCCGACCTGAAATTTTGCTAGGATCGATTAAACATCAAGAGCAACATTCCTGTGAAGTTTCATGAAAATCCGTCCAGTAGTTTCAGAGGAGTAGTCGCTACAAGTTTTCATTATATAACTCTATGTAAACAAAGATGGCCACTGGCAGCCATGTTTAATGTCGAATCAAAACGATTTTCGACAAGGACCAACATCATGTCATGCCGATCATTTTAGAAAAAGTCCCATATCAATATCTCTTATAGTTTTCAAGAAGTAGTCGCTACAAACTTATTTTTTAAAAATCTATTTTTAGCCGTGGCGGCCATCTTGAATTTCCGGCCGACCTGAAATTTTGCTAGGATCAATTAGACATCAAGAGCAACATTCCTGTGAAGTTTCATGAAAATCCGTCAAGTAGTTTCAGAGGAGTAGTCGCTACAAGTTTTCATTATATAACTCTATGTAAACAAAGATGGCCGCTGGCAGCCATGTTTAACGTTGAATCAAAACGATTTTCGACAAGGACCAAAATCATGTCATGCTGATCATTTTAGAAAAAGTCCCATAGCAATATTACTTATAGTTTTCAAGAAGTAGTCGCTACAAACTTGTTTTTTAAAAACCTATTTTTAGATTTGGCGGCCATCTTGGATTTCACATCTACATGAATTTTTGCTAGGATCAACTAGACTTCATGGGCAACATTTCTGTAAAGTTTCATGAAAATCCATTCAGTAGTTTCAGAGGAGTAGTCGCTACAAAAAAAAGTTAACGGACGGACAGACAGACGGACAGATGGACGGACGACGGACACCGCACCACGGCATAAGCTCTGCTGATCTCTGATCAGTAGAGCTAAAAATCTATTTTTAGCTGTGGCAGCCATCTTGAATTTCTGGCTCATCTGAAATTTTGCTAGGATCATTTACACATTAAGAGCAACATTCCTGTAAAGTTTCATGAAAATCCGCCAAGTAGTTTCAGAGGAGTAATCGCTACAAGTTTGTACTATATAACTCTATGTAAACAAAGATGGCCGCTGGCAGCCATGTTTAACGTCGAATCAAAACGATTTTTGACAAGGACCAACATTATGTCATGCTGATCATTTTAGAAAAAGTCCCATATCAGTATTACTTATAGTTTTCAAGAAGTAGTCGCTACAAACTTGTATTTTGAAAATTTATTTTTAGCCATGGCGGCCATCTTGAATTTCCGGCCGACCTGAAATTTTGCTAGGATCAATTA
Source organism: Cyrtodaria siliqua (assembly GCA_037043455.1). NCBI lineage: Eukaryota > Metazoa > Mollusca > Bivalvia > Adapedonta > Hiatellidae > Cyrtodaria > Cyrtodaria siliqua. The sequence continues at coordinate 3,182 of JAWPHD010024266.1, read as the reverse complement.
GACATCAAGAGCAACATTCCTGTTAAGTTTCATGAAAATCCGCCAAGTAGTTTCAGAGGAGTAGTCGCTACAAGTTTTCATTATAAAACTCTATGTAAACAAAGATGGCCGCTGGCAGCCATGTTTAACGTCGAATCAAAACGATTTTCGACAAGGACCAACATCATGTCATGCTGATCATTTTAGAAAAAGTCCCATCAATATCACTTAGAGTTTTCAAGAAGTAGTCGCTACAAACTTGTTTTTTAAAAACCTATTTTTAGATTTGGCGGCCATCTTGGATTTCACATCAACATGAATTTTTGCTAGGATCAACTAGACTTCATGGGCAACATTTCTGTAAAGTTTCATGAAAATCCAGTCAGTAGTTTCGGAGGAGTAGTCGCTACAAAAAAAAGTTTAAGGACAGACAGACGGAAGGACAGACGGACGACGGACGCCGCACCACGGCATAAGCTCTGCTGATCTCTGATTCTGCTGATCTCTGATCAGTCGAGCTAAAAACACATTCCAGACAATGCTGTATTTACCGAGATATCTGCCATGTTTGAATGCAGTAGTTTTGTACACACAAACTGATGACGTGTACCTGTTTCGGTGACTTTCTAATGTACAGGGTTAGCTAAATGTTTTCAAAAATATAAACATCTGATAACGATAAAACTAACATATTTACAGTATATTTAACAAATTAAGGCACATTATTCTTTTTTATGACAAGGACAAATTAAGTCCCTGCCTGCTTATCATCCTTTCTTGATACAGTTAATTAAAGGCATTTGCTGTAGTTTTCCATTCGCAACTTTTTGGGGCGACTTCTCTTCTAAAACTATTAGAATGATTTTCCTACAAATTTACAGGAATGTTGCTTTTGATGTCTAGTTGTACTTTTTATTTTTTTTTTTTTTTTTTATTTCTTTTTTTTTTAAATTTTTTAATTTTATTTTTATTTTTTATTTTTTCTTTTTTTTTAAATTGTCTTTATTTAAATAAAGGCCTATTATTAGATACATAAAATAGGAAAAATATAGCATTTTGTAAAAATTCCAACAAAATTAAAAAATTTAAGCATAATGGTAGGGTTCCAAAAACCAATATTAAATCTCAATATGCATGGTGACCTATGAATTTAATTGAATATATTGTCTAAATATATGTTCAAATAAGTGCCTAGGAAGTTTGAACAAATTCTGTTACTAGTAACATAACAAAAAAGGAAAATATACCATTTATATATAATTTCATACAAAACTTGGCCTTTTAGCATAGGGGTAGAGTTTCAAATTCTTTTTCTAAACAAGCATGGGGACCTATCATTTTTATTGCACATTTTGTTTTTATATATGTTGAACTATGTGCTTAGAAATTTTAAAAAAATTCTATTATTGGGAACATACAAAAAAAAAAGAGTGAATGTGTCATCAGTTGTGCATAAATTGTGGTAATGGTCTCAACAGATTTTGTAAAAAAATATAGGTTTTACATAAAGATGAGCTTTAAATGTTATTTTAATTAGATGTTCTTTACTTTAATACAATTTTAGCAGAATTGTGACCAATGAATAAATGATTAGACTTCAAAAATGTCTTATTTAGCTATTTCATGGACATGTCAACTTTTTGGACAGATTGACATGACGGTGGCATTACAAATTATTTTTTAAAATTTTAACAATCATGGTGACCTACCATTATTTTTGCCTTTTCTGTCTATATATATATCAGACTTACTGTACAAAGAGTTTAAAATAAATCTGTTATGCAGAAAAAACTATAGAAAATGTCTCTAAATGAGTCCATTTCCCACGTTTCCATATTACGCTGTGCCCATCTAGTGACAACCAGATGTAGTTTTTCAACTCTTCTGGTTGAAACTTGTTGCAAACACAGCATTTTTCATTATCAGATGCGCCCCTTTCAATGTCATTGTCAGATACAGCTTACACCTGGAGCCCAGATGGTCCTGGTCTGTTATTGCTACAATTTAAAACATATAAGGGGGTGCATACTTTTGAGCAAACCCTGTATTAAAATAATTGGCCGTGACCTTGTTTATATCATGTGACATGTTTGAGCAGATGGGGAAATGCGTGTTTTGATGCCAAATTAATGAAAGGTATGTAAAAGTAATAAGAAATAATGGTTATATTTCACATTTTTTGTTTCAAGATGACAGACGTGATGTTTCAATGTTTACACACAATACAACAAAACTGAAGACGTCATACGACTTCCGATAAAAAAATAGCCATGCGATAAACAAAAGTCACCAAAACGGGGACCTAGACGACACTTAAACTGTTTAATTTAAATATTTTGTCCTAAATTAGTTCTGTTCTAAAGTCTACTGATGAGAAGTTTTTAATACATTAAAATGTAGTATTCTAATCCTTCACCTCACAAACTGATCGTGGATTATAATGGATCATTGGTGTATGATGCATCACTAACCATCACTGCACACACTACTTACGTGAGTACGCGTAGGCAACTATCAAAGTTATAAAACATACAAATATACATGCAAATGGAGACAAAACAAATTGTGACACATGCATTTGCATTTCGATGTAGGAATATAAATATCAAGACACATGCAACAATATCATAGCAAAAAATAACGTCTTGTAATGCAATAAAGCTTGATCCAGGAAACATGTTGCATAATAACATACACAAAATAAAGTTTGGGAAATAAGAATGTATAAAACAAGAGCTGTCGGAGAACAGCACAGCTGGACTATTCAATTTTTCAGAGAATAATAAATTTATAGCTAGTATATACCATCAGAAAACAAGGCTACAACAATGTGGGGTGGGGTTGGGAGCACAACATAACTATGTGTAAGAACTGACCAAAACTACACAGAAATATATAAAAAAAAAAAATTCGAGTTGAGTGGGGTGGGGATGGGAGAGAGGCGGGGGTGAATTGGATGGTGGGGGAGTGGGGGTGGTGAGGGCAACATATAAGTGTAAGAAGCCTATGTAATAATTCACCAAAACAACACAAAAATATGAAGAAAAAAATTGAGTTTGAGTGGGGATGGGGTATAGGGGGGGGGGGGGGGGGGCAACATATATGTGTAAGAATTGACAAAAGCAACACAGAAATATGTAATAAAAAAAAAAAAATGTTTCAAGTGGTGGTGGTGTGGTGGTGGGGTGGTGGGGGAGAGGCGG
>JAWPHD010024265.1:0-19708 GCA_037043455.1 Cyrtodaria siliqua | reverse complement strand
AGTCCGATCCCGGCAATTATCGGCCAATAGCTTTGTTACCGTGTTTCGCTAAAATGTTCGAAGCCTTGATAAGCATGCGAGCTAACTCTCACCTGAAAATGAAACCAGCCAAATTCCCAAACTCTCAACAACAAGGGTTCCAGGAGAATCTAAGTTGCATTACAACCGCCTTCAATATGACCGAAACAATATGTTACCTACTTGAATATAATAGCAAAGTATGCGTTGCTTACCTCGACATAAAAGGCGCGTTTGATACAGTCTGGCATGATGGACTGTTTCTGAAAATCGGAGAACTCGGTATTACAGGGAAGTTATGGCGTATCATCAGAAACTCTTATAAATCCCTAAATTGCACCGTGCGCATAAATGGATGTACGTCACAGTCCGTACCAATCAAACGTGGAGTCTGTCAGGGGGGTGTAATGTCAACTGTTCTGTACTTAGTATTCATTAATGATCTCCTACTGCAGTTAGAAGAATCAGTATTAAATAAACTGACCTCAGTTAGCCTTTACAAAAAGATAGTTATCCCAACTGCGCTTTATGGATGCGAGCTCTGGAATAGTCTCACTAATACAGAGTTGGACATGTTAAACAGATTACAACACTATGTAGGCAAACGGATACAAGGGTTCTCGGTAAGGACAAGGTCCGATATGTGCGAGTCAATGCTTGGTCTGAAACGCTTAACTTCGGAGATAGACCAACGCAAATTAATGTTCCTCCGTAAAACATTATCGTTGTCTCCGGATACATTGTGCCATACAATATTTATTCGCTGTTATGTACAATTCATTACTTCAGCGAGCACGGTACAGAAAGGTTTCATTCCTGATATATGCAAACTCCTTTACAAATATAACTTGCAATATATTGTAAATGGCTTTATGAAAGATCCCCAGTCATTGCCAAGTAAAGTGAAACAATCTATCCAAACGATGGAATCGCACTCGTGGCTATATAGGGTTAACAGCGACCCGGAATTTACGATGTTCAGGAGGATTCATCAGGAAATAAAACCTGCCTTACTCTGGACAATACCGTCCAACAGAACTGATCTTGCAATAGCAAATAAAATAGCCCGCCTATGGGTTGAGACGCCTTTAAGACAGGACTCATATTGTCCAGTTTGTCAAACACCCTTCCTAATAAGAGCGGTGCATATTATTTCAGAATGTACATTAACACTTAATATGAGAATACATTTTTTAAATGACGTTAATAAGGATGTAAGCCCTAATCTAAGATATGAGTTAGATACTTCCGAGCCATTATCGTTCACATGTAAAGTCCTCGGCGAGCGACCTCGGACATATATTGATAATGAATCGTACAATCAGCTCTATCATCTCGCATCAAGATTTGCGAGTGTCTGTATTGACAAATTTATATTCTTCACTCAGAATATGTAATATATTGTCATTGTAAGGTCAATGTCACAGTGACTTCATCATGAAAAATCGTGTCCGCAATGAAACTCTTTATTACTTTCTCTAAAGCTAGTTTCATAAAACGTCATACTTTTACTGCCTTTGGTGAAATGATAATCCCTGTTTATTTTGAAGTCAGTAGTTGAAAGGTTAGTTACCATGACCGGAAAATGAAAAGTCTTGCCCACACAGTTTTTCCTCTTCACCTAAAGCAAATTTCATGAAACCTCATTGGTGGACAGTGGAAAGAGGTTGACTCGTTTGATTTTTAGGTCAAAGGTCAAGTTCCCTGCTGACATCCACTATCAAACATTTATTAACAAGGATAAGCAGTGGGGTTAGACATCTAATTTATATATATTACAACACACATATCTTATAACACACATGTTATAATATTAATGGTATACTATATATGAATATTTTCTTGCACAATGTCGGATCCAGTAAAACAAGTGGTTTTGTTCACCAATACTGTCGCCTGTGAACCAAACCACTTGTTGTTAAATTACAGGATTCAACAATATGTAAGACATATATTCCGATCATCCATCTTTTTTTAAAAATCATGAATTAAAAAAAAATAATATTAAAACAAACAAAACATGCTATTTGATGAAAACAGACATATTCAAATTTTCAAAGTAGCAATATTTGCAGAATATAGTAGATTTCAACTGCTGAAAACAAACATGTATTTTTTTTTCAGGAAAAAATAATTCTATGAATATAGTATTTATCATCGTTATATATTTTCAGGGAAATGTTTAATATGTCTGTTTTCAAATACTACAGATCGTAACACACCGCACATGTATATTCAGTATTTACTTTCGATATAGTAGTGAGTATGACTGCGTTCTGGGACAGATATGCAACCATAACAATAAATATAAAAGAATAATATATATAAATATATACATGTATATATATATTTAGGTTAAAAAACTATATATGCCCTATAAAGATAGCAAATACGAGACTCGGTGTACAACAAACGATTTTGTTAAACTTTAATTTATTCTTCATACTAGTGCAAGACGATCAATCACCTTTGTTTTATTTTGTTTTGTTAAGGTGTAAGATTTCAATGCATGAGGTATCTAAATGGTAATCGTATCATGACATTCAAGTACATTGATAAAAATGTTGGCTTACTGTATGGGTGTATTTCCTTTCAAAAATTACTATTGCCTTCCCGTTTGTCTGTTTTACGTGTTTGTTTTTGTGTTTTGTGGTTGACTGTCTCATTGAATGCTATTTTCCCTGTCCGATTTGTATATCTTTCTTTCTTTTTTTTGTATACTGTTAGACAGATTTACATTCTTAAAATGATAAATACTGTTTCTTTAATAATTATAACAATTTTCTTTTTAATCAGAACCTTCTGACACGTTTTATTTTTGATGAGCGAATATTTTGCCAGCTTAATCATGTTAAACATCGAGCATTTAGACGCAGAATGTTAGGAACCAATCAAATTTATTTCGTAATAGTTTCGAACATTTTTTTTTCAAATGTGTTAACATTATTTGGTTTTAAAACGGTTGCTTTGTGTGGTAGTGGAACCCTACAAGTCCTGTTCAGTAGCCGAACGTCGGTAACTCTAACTAAGTCGCAGTTGAACGCTGTGGTCTAGTGGTAGACCCGTTGGACCCGTGATCGAAAGGTTGTGGGATCGATCCGCGCCATGATGTGTTGTGTGATAACTGTAACTAATGTTGTAATAACTTGTAGTTCAATCCATTTGCATATGTTGCTATGAATATTGATAGTAAACCAAGCGTATTTTGTCAAAATGGCACATATGGTAAAACGGCGCGAGGACGTCATCGTTCCAATATGGCAGCCTCCATTTATGTTTCTTTTCATATTTTCAATAGGTCATATCCACTTTATTTGTCATGGTATTTTGATAATTCTTTCAGCTGTTTTCAGAGACAATTCAAATAAATGTTGTTTGAAAATAGCGCATTGTCCCGTTTAACCAAAAGCTCGTTCGTCTATATTACTGTAAACAACATCTGTATTCCATTGAATTAATACACAATGCGTTGCAAAGTTACATGTATTAATGTTATTGTTTTCGATCCCTTATTTGAAAAAAGTTTTACCTGTTAATAATTATCCATTTCATTTGCATCGTTTTTCGCGCACAGTATGACCTATTTACGTGTCGACGTGGCGTAAAACATCTTTCATTCATTCAGTTATGTTATGCCATCCATTTTTGTTTCGTCTACAGTGTCTAGGAGTCTGAGATACAGGATGATATCCCCGATGAAGAATCGCTATCGGACATGTTTAAAGTGAGTAAGACATGTAAACTTATCTTTTACTTTTTATAAATTCCTTCACATATGATAGTTTAATACATATACTTCTTAGATCTCTGTTTATTCTAAATAGTCTTGTATTTGCAATACATTGTGTCGCATATATATATTATATATTAAGGAGGAGATGTGTAAGCATGGCTCCAGTTTAAACTGTAAGTTATAATCTCTAAGCAGAAATTTTTAACCAGACTTTTCTACAGAATACCGAATGTCATTTGGTGAGCTGGCGGGCGGGCGATATCAACTCATGGTTTCCGCTCAAAAACTTTTGTTAGGAATGAGGTATTACTGGGTATATAGCTTACAAGGAAATGAAGATTGGGATTGCATTTGCGGTCACTGGGGTGATGGTCAAGGCTGCAGTTACTAAAAATAGAAACATGGTTTCCACTCAATAACTTTTGTTAGGAGTGAGATCTTGTGACGAAACTTGCTGGTTAGGTAGCTTATATGAAGAGAAAGATTTAATTTGCATTTAGGCTGAATGAGGTTAAGGTCAAGGTCACTTTACTAAAAATAGAAAAATAGTTTCCGCTCAATTACTTTTGTTCGGAGTGAGGCATTGCGACGAAACTTGCTGGGTAAGTAGGCTATAAAGATAGGATTCAGTTTCCATGAGGTCACTGGGGTTAAAGTCAATGTCGCTGTTACAAAAAAAAAGCTTTGTTGGAAGTGAGGTACTGAGATGAAACTTGCTTGGTTAGTAGCTTATATGGACAAGCAAGTTTGGGATTGCATTTGGGATGCACTGTGGTCGCTATTACTAAAATAGATAAATGGTTTTTGCTCAACTGATTTTGTTAGGATGGAGATATTCCGATGAAAGTTGCTTAGTAGGTATCTTATATGGAAAGGAAGGTTGGGATTGCGTTTTGGATCGCTGGGCTCAAGGTCAAAGTCAATGTTACTGAAAAAAATAAAATGCTCAATACCTTTTGTTGGGAGTGAGGTATTCAGACGAATACTTTGCAGGTAATTTATATGGAAAGAAAGGTTGGGATTCCATTTGGGGTCACTGGGATCAAGGTGAAGATCGCTGTTACTAAAATTAGGTAAACATCCGCTCCATAACTTTTGTTAAGAGTGAGGTATTGCGACGAAACTTTCTGTTTAGGTAGTTTATTATGTAATGGATTATTGGATTATTGGGATGGCATTTGAGGTCAAGGTCAAGGTCGATACTAAAAATAGAACATGGTTACCACTCAATAATTTTAGTTAGGAATGAGATATTGGAACGAAACTTTCTGTGTAGGTAGCTTATATGGAAATGCATATTGGAACGAAACATTGAAGAAAGCTTGCAGAAAACCTGGTTTCATGGAATTGCTACGTTTGTTGTCATTCTTGTTTTAATTATGTTGTATCGATTCTAGAAAGAGAAGAGCACATATAGATTAGGCAGTTAACACCGATGAAAAGGAATACATCTTTATATAAAAAGGGACACATAGATAAATTTGACCACTTCCGGTACTAGTTTTTTTTATTGATCCTTTTCCCCCCAATTCACGTTGTTGTTCTTATTATTTCTTTTATAGGGTTAAACATGTTGTCGTCTGTCCGAAACCTGATGAACTTACTCATGTTTACCCAAAGTGTGCCCTTTACAATTTACAAATCCAGTTTTACCCGTTTTGACTACTTTGTCCATATCTCTTAAAGGGACACACGACAGTCTTGCAGTAGTCATCAAGCGTTAAAAGTGTGTGTGTGTGTGTGTAGTTCTTAGGATTATAGTTCCTCCGCCTTTTAACCTTTAACCAATAGGCCGCCCTAAAGGTATAGGTACAATAAAGTCTGGACGAATCAAGTTTTAAAATAACAGCACCGCGATGTATTTATTTACTATCATTTTTACTTTAAATCTGCTTGCATGAAATTACGTTAAAGGCACACGGTAAACGGTAAATAATAGACAGTAATTATTAACAAATGATGTGAAAATATTGGAAAAATTAACGAGATGACGTAAGTTTAAAAATAAAGATTGCCATATGTAACTTTAATCATATGTCACCGCATGTATTACACATATATATGTTACTGACGATTTAATGGAATACTGCTTAAGTTTCATCAACACTTCATAGATTATTTAGAGTCGTTCCTGAGAGAGGGGAAGGATACATAAGAAACCGGGAACGAATATATTCCTATGGTTCTTTAACATTCTATTCGGAGGATAGACTCTGATACACGGGACCGCCCGGTTTACGTACCCATCCGAAGTACGAGGCTAGGGGAAGTGTTTTGCACAATAACACACCTACGAAACTCAGTGGCACCGGTAATGCTTGAACCCGGGTCCTTCGGATTTCAAGTCAACTGTGCTATCCACTAGGTCACGCCAGCCCCTGTGTTAATGACAAACAAATATAGTCTAATTGAGGCCAACATTTTAAAAACACGCGTATATCTGATTGCAGATTTTTACTGCCGGCATTTCTACTAGTAAGTATCCTGGTGACATTACTGATTTACAACAAAAGCCCTGCTCCGTACAGAGGAGTGACACTGAAGAAAACAGACGATTTAACACCTCCCTTACGGTATGCAGACGACAAACTTGCACATGTCATACCGCCGGCACCGAATGCATCTGACATCAAACACACGTCTAGGATTCCCAAAATCATCCATCAATTCTGGGACAAGGAGATTATACCTACCGAGTATGTAGAGAATGCACGAAGTCTGGTACGGGACAATGCTCCACCCGAATGGCAATACTATTTTTGGACAATGAAGACTGCACGGGCTTTGATCAGGGATAAATATCCAACGTTCCTACCGACCTTTGATCAGTATCCAGGTAATAGTGAATTATCAACATGTATTGCATTTCTACCACAGGTTCTATACTTGTAAATGCGAGTTTAACCAAACATGCTATCGCTTTGTTATGATTTCAATTATGATGTACTGTAAGGAACAATATCAAGAAAAACGAAACAACTCAGCGATAAACATTAAAAACACGACATATTCAATATTTGGAATTTTTTAATAATCTTTAAAAAATGTCCATAATACACCCTTTTTTTTACTTAAAGGGACACATAGCAAATTTGATTTTTATTTAAACATTTATATTTTTACCTCAATTTACTTATCCTGCCTCATTTTGACTTTAAAGAGCTTGCATATAATTAAATCAAACACCGAGATTTTAATTTTCTTCATTAATCTACCAAACGTTTTAATATATGTTTGGTGCAATATGATCAAAAGTAAGTACTATGTAAAAAAAATATGCTTCGAACTATTCTTATAATTAATATGAATGATTGCTAATACGCAATTTATGTTGAAAACTAACAGGACTCTGAACGTGTTAAACAAATCCAGATTGCCGTGTGTACCGATAGATTTTGGAGCGTTTTGAACGTGCGTTTGCTTTCAAGCATCTTTTGAAAATACCGAAATTACACCCAACCTCCCCACCCACCCACACACCCTCATCACACACACACACACACGCACACACACACACCGCCACTACCCTCCACTTTCAAAAAAGAAGGCCAAATAGCGTAAATCTATGATTACTATCAGTTGTTTAAATTCTTGACAATGGAATATTTCAGGTTTCCTTAATTGCGCTGGTTCAGTTTTACAAATATCTTGGATTTCATCGAGAACAAAACGATTTTACTTACCGAAACGAGAGCTGGCGTGTGTATCTGCTATTAGATTTGCAGGTACATGTGACGTACGTTCTTGCCGTTGTTATCTGACATTTGCTTATTTTTATATCGGACGTGAAATTTTTATATCTAACATGGTTTATTAAAAAAACTAGGTTTCAAAATTCCTATCAATACCACTGGCACCAGAGTCATGAACACATATCAGTCTGTAATAACACACTATTACTATCCATTTGATGAATATCTATAAAAAAATCAACAAAATAAAACGATTTCTGAAATCGTCTCCAACCCACTATATACTATCATTCACATGGTGTTTAACGGGTAGCAGGGTGACCCACTTTCAACGCTCGTATTTTTTACCACGGACAAAGCTCTGGGCAAACACTGGCGGCGTTCAATAATACTAAAAAGGGTATTTAAGCTTACCTATTCATAAAGTTCAGAGACTACCTTGTCAACACAAAATTCGTGACGTTTCGCTTTTTCCCTGTAACAAGTAAATCTGCCTCACTCAAAACATCCGGTTGATGTTGTAACTGTTACACGCAATGAACTGATTGGATGATTTGGATTGAAATATCCCATTAAACGGAATAAAAATCATCCAATCAAATCGCTGCGTGTAACAGTTACAACAACAACCGGATGTTTTGAGTGAGGCAGATTTACTTGTTAAAGACATCACACCAGAATCAAAAGATCACGGACATTTTACAGCTAGAGACGATCACAAACTTGTTAATCCTCTGCTGTGGAAAATATTTATTGAGGCCCTGACATAATTTTATATAAGACTACAATGTGCAATGTTTCTTACAATTGCTAAATGTTCATTTTACTGTTTGGAATAGAAACATTAAAATATGGCAGATTAAAAAGGTAAAATCTGCAAATTCAATACTAAAAATATTGAAATTAAATCATGTTGGTACTGTTACACATACAATTTAGAAATAATTAAATCGGTTTAAAATAGTTTGTCAGGGCCTCATAATATAACGGTATATACCAATCTCCAATTTTGCATGAAATTCTCGTACTTCTCACAATGCATAAAAAAACCAATCATAATTATGCCCCCACTATTTCTATAGGATGGATTAGGCTGGTGGGATGTCTTTAAATACGAGCGCTGAAAGTGGGTCACCCTGCTACCCGCTCAACACCATGTGAATGATAGTATATAGTGGGTTGGAGACAATTTCAGAAATCGTTTTATTTTGTTGATTTTCTTATAGATATTCATCAAATGGATAGTAATAGTGTGTTATAACAGACTGATATGTGTTCATGAGTCTGGTGCCAGTGATCAATACCTCTTACGTCACGTACATTAACCGTTAAGACGTCATTTTAAACGCCAGATGCAAAACAACAATGCAGTGGAATGCATTATTTTTAAGCGAGGCTACGTTCCAACAACACATTTAAACAGGATGAAGCTGCATATTGTTCACGTTTGATGTAGAGAGATGGGCATAAAATATAAGGTGTGAAAAGTTGTTTATATTTTGTTCAATCTCTCGGCACATTGTGTATCATGATCCATGTCAGATAAGAAAAAATATATTTCCAGCGATTTTATAGTGTTCGAGATCCTGCGCTGCTTGATACCGATGATCTTCCAGTCATCAGGTATTGATCTGGGACGATTTAAACCCGCTGGAAATATGTTATTCTTAAGTACATGATACTTACTGTTTCGAAAGACTGGACATAATAAAACATTCTCATACTTTACATTGGATGCCCATTTCTCATTCTAACATCAGCAACCCTATTGTTTTGGGGGAGAGTAGGTTAAAGTAAAGGTAACAGAGACCTTATTAGACCGTGAGCCACACACTTTTTTGTTACCATCTCAAGGGACAAATTCTTACTAGTACCGTGTTATTGAGTACCTTGTAGAGAAACAAAAAATCAATGATAGCAGTTTGAACAGGGTAGCTGATTCCTGTTATTAGAGTAATCTCCCCCTTTTAAGCGAAACTCTTGTTTCTTTAAAAAATCATTTTCGCTGAAACTAGAGGATCTACAAGTCTAATATGTTGCATGTATTATACATTTAGGGTCCTCTACCAAGTTTTATAAAATGGTGACCCCAGGGTCAAATATGGCCCAGCCCCGGGGGTAACATTTTTTTATACAGTTATATAGGAAATCTTTAAACATAAATAATTTTCTCTAAAACCGTAAGAGCTAGAGGTCCCATATTATGCATGAAGCATAGGCTTATGGTCCACTAGCAAGTTTGTTAAAATGTTGACCCTGGGGTCATATCTGGCTCCACCCCAGGGGTCATATATTTACATAGAGTCATATAGAAACATCTTTAAAATCTCTTCTTTAAAAAAGAACAAGAGCCAGAGGTCTACTATTTTGCATATTGTACAAGCTTATGGTTCTCTACCACTTTTGTTCAAATCGTGACTCTGTGTCCAACTATGGGCCGGTTCTGGGGTTAAAGTTTTACAAAGAGTTATATAGGAAAGTCCATAAAAATATTCATTTTCTGATACTACAAGAGCTAGAGGTCTAATACGATGCATGTAGCATAAGAGTATCGATCTCTACCAATTTATTTTGTTCAAATGGTGATCTTATGGTCAAATTTCGCCCGGTCCCGGAAGTCACATATTTACATAGATTTATGTAGGAATGTCTATAAACATCTTCTCTGAAACTACAAGAGCTAGAGGTGTAATAAGCTACAGGTAGCTTAAGATTATTGTCCTGTACCAAATCATTTAAATGGTGTCCCTTGAATCAAGCCTGGAATCAAATTTGGCCCTGTCCCGGGGGTTACACTATAACATTGAATTATATAGGAAAACATATGTAAACAGCTTCTCTGACACTTAAAAAGCTAAATAATAGTTCGCATGTACCATAAGCTTATGATCCTCTACCTAGTTTGTTCAAATGGCGACAATGGGGTCAAATATGGCCACTACGGGGGTCACAGTTTTACAGTTTTATATAAAAAAAAATTGTTGTTGTTTCTTAAAACATGAGAGCACATTGAGACAAGGCGAGTGGGTCTCTTGTTTATGGCTTGAAGTTGTACATTTTCATAAAGTCACTTCAAAAGAAAGACAAAAATATCGGACAGGGAAAGCAGCATTCAAGGACGACGGTCAACCACAAAACACAAAAACAAACACGCAAACAGATAAACGAGAAGGCAAAAATAATAAAATAATAAAAAATGCAAACGACATCACTAACACAAAAGGGTTGACAATAGGGCTACCGCCTTGGAACGGTCAGTGGCAACAAGGGCCACTGTGGGTTTAAACCGGTTCTAGGGTGCACCAAACCTCACACTTACCCTACTTCATCCCATTAAAACAGGACAGTGTAAATAAAGAAATCCCCGCCATGATCTAATCTCTAACCAACCAGGCAGCATCAATAGGCAATATAAGTAAAACGCAAATATGCGTGTGTAAATATAATACAAAAAAACAATAGCCTAGAAAGCCACAATGATGGTACTCAGAGACTTGGTAGAAGCCAGAGCAACAAGAGAATAAACCATTAAGGGCACGACAAGAAAGATCATAGACAAACAGCAAACGCCACCATCCCATTGGGCTTTAGGTAGGCGTCATCATAGGGTCCACAGCCTGTCCGGTCATCGTACAATTAAAGAGGAAAGCATAGTGATGAACTGTAAAAGGGTCCACCATTTAATTAAGCGAACTGAAATATATAGAGAATGTGACTTTTGATAAGGTATTCCATTATAATGACTTAACCATGTTTACAAATCGCATATTGAATAAATCCACGAACTAAAATCACAAAGTAGACCACTGCATTTTCGAGAAATTGCAAAAAAACAAAAATAAAAGGCATTATACGATTAACTGTTGATTTTTAGGTGTTTGTTATACAAATTTTAAAATAACCCGCCAAAGTACGACACAATTACACTACAAAAACAGTTTATCAAAACTCTATCCTGGTGTTTATCTCATATAATAATGCATATGTGTCGCTTAAAGTATATGTTTATTCATGGGGTTTTGTAATATCCGTAATTGAATAATTGTAAAATGTATTATCCTTTTTTTTTGTCTGGCTGGTTAAAGCTTTTTATATTGTATCTATAGAGTTTTGATTCTCAAACGATGTTAGTTATGTATATACCTCGTGGTAAGTATATACCTCGTAGAAACGATGAACATATGTTGTAAAATGTGGCTGTTGTTGGCGGGATAGCTACTTTAACTGCAGTAGCATCTGTATGTTGGATATAATTTTTAGAGTAAACATCAGTAAACTAACCTTGATCACTAAATATAATCTATCTCGATGCACTGGGTACCGTTTCTTATCTGGAAGCGTTTAATTTTTATATCTTATATGTATTAATCACATTAAGTTAAATTATTTAAATCAGATAATATGTACCGAGTATTCTTAAGTGTCCTGTTTTATCCCAAGGCATTAATATTCAAGTTTATCAAAACAGTAATGAGCTGGGCATATATTAGACTTCAATGATCGTAATCAAGTTATTACAAGTAAACTTCTTCAGCAGGGTTTTCGTTATCACATACTACGTAGATCTTTCTCTAAATTCTACCGCCGCAACGAGGGCCTGCTGGAAAAGTACAACACCAACCATAAAACACTTCTGCGACTAGGCATATCACAACCCTCATTTTATGGAGATGTGGTCTATAAACTTCGAAAGTTAAAGGGGTCTGATGGGTTTCCCGACCGCTTTACAAATTTAATCAGGAAGTTCGTCAGAAAAGGATATAACCCCTTGGTTTTACAGCGCACTGCATGTTTAGTGATTGACCCTCTACAGTCAGTTATTACGCTTCACTTTTCACTTGTGCGATGACTGGACTACCTCTTGGGACTCTATGATTGTACCTACTGAAACCCCAACTAAGGGAGGTGGGTGCATGAGCTTTCGTCCCTCGGGTTTTCTGGTCGTACCCTAGATTGGTCTTCTCTTTAGCTGCAACTACTATGGTTGTTCAGTACGTTTATTATTTTGTATGTATATCTTTAGTTGGTTTCTCTCGATGTGGACTTCATTGTTAGAGATTTCCTTTTGATAGGATTTAGTTTTGTTTACACTGTCTTGTCTATTTGGGCGCTGAAGACAGGATAATAGCGAGGATTGTGCGCATATAAAATCTATTCAAGCTAACCAGTAGGTCTTATTGCCTACTGACCGTTCCAAGTGGGTAACCCTGTCTTCACCACCCTTTCTGTTGTTTTTTGTCTCTTTCATTGTAGTTTCAAGTCCTTGTTTGCAGTACAGTGCGGACCTACGATGCCAGTGCGTTCAGACGCTGTGGTTTCTATAGGACCCTATATATCATTTTGCAGGCATATTGCAACTCGACATAAATGAACTTGATGCTAACTTTCTAGATAAGAGAGACCGTTGTGAACCCAGCTTTTTGGATATAACCTTTATGACGGATTAACATTTTAGTTGTATGTATTTTAATGCAGTCATCCTGCTTGAGCGCATACAGACTGTTGATGCAGTGGATAGCACGGGGAACTTTAAATTCAGAGGACCCTGGTTCAAGCCTCATCGGAGCCAGTGAATTGTGTCGGTGTGTTCTTGGGCAAGACACTTTTATCCTCGTCCGTCGGATGGGGACGTGAACCAGGCGATCCCGTGTATCGCTTTTTTTTTTCTCACATCATGTTAAAGAAACATAGGTCCCCACCCCCACCCCCGCCGCACCTCCCCCCACCACACACACACTCCCTCTTTCTCTCTCTCTCTCTCTCTCTCCCTTCACTGGCCGCCGCAACCCCCCCCCCCCCACACCACACACACACACTCTCTCTCTCTCTCTCTCTCTCTCTCTCTCTCTCTCTCTCTCTCTCTCTCCATTGGCAATACACCTTCTTTTTTAGGTAGTAATCATTCCACCTGCATGCGCATGCGCAAAAGTATGATTGATACTTACTATCCTAGGTTAATTCCATACTCTAAATCAAGTACGGAGAACATCACAACCTATGTTTAGATACATATCCTAAGCAGGTGATATTGTAACAACTGTACCAATACTAACAAATAGTTGCCATGGTAAGTAGTTAGTACAGTGATCTGGGTATCACCCTAAAGATATTTCTTCGTCGATGCCGGGCAAGAATATGACCACTGCATATCTAGGCATAGGGCTAACATTTTCCCGAATTCATGTTACTTTTGTCATTTTTAGCTCTACTGGCCAAAGGCCAGCAGAGCTTATGGGATGGCGAGTTGTCCGTCGTCCGTCCGTCGTCCGTCGTCTGTCGTCCGTCGTTAACTTTTGCTTTGTGAACACTCTAGTTCCTTTATTAATTATTGAATCTTTACGAAACTTTTCCAGTTCTTTATATCAATGAAAGCTCGGACAAGTTCGAAAACCAGCCGGATCGGATAAATTTCACCAGAGTTATGGCCCTTGTTTTGCTGAAAAATGCCATATTAAGCCTTGTGAACACTCTAGCACCTTCATTTATTATTTGATCTTTACCAAACTTGCACAGTTTGTTAATATCAATAAAAGCTCGGATAAGTTTGAAAACCAGCCATATCAGATCAGTAACACCGGAGTTATGGCCCTTGTTTTTTCTGAAAATTGCTATTTTCTGCCTTGTGAATGCTCTAACACCTTCATTTATTTTTTGATCGTTACCAATCTTGCACAGATTGTTAATACTAATGATAGCTTGGACAAGTTAAAAAATCAGCTAAATTGGGTCAGTAACACCAGAGTTATGGCCCTTGTTTTTTTCTAAAAAATGCTATTTTCTGCCTTGTGAACACTCTAGGGCCTTCAGTATTAATCGGACCTTTACTTAACTTTGTCAGTGTCTTTATATCAATAAAAGCTCGGACAAGTTCGAAAACCGGTAAGATCGAAATAATTTCACCTGAGTTATGGCCCTTGTTTTGCTGAAAAATGCCATATTAAGCCTTGTGAACACTCTAGCACCTTCATTTATTATTTGATCTTTACCAAGCTTGCATAGATTGTTAATATCAATTAAAGCTCGGACAAGTTCGAAAACCAGCTAGATCAGACCATTAACAACGGAGTTATTGCCCTTGATTTAGTTAAAAATGCTATGTTTTGCCTCATTAAGACAATAGGGCCTTTATCTTTCATCCAATCTTTACCAAACTTTACCAGATTGTTTATATAAATGAAAGCTGGGACAACTTCGACGACCAGCTAGATCGGACCATTACCAGCAGAGTTATGGCCCTTGATTTAGTTAAAAATGCTATATTTTGACTCAAGACGATAGGGCCTTATCTTTAATTCGATCTTTACTAAACTTTACCAGATTGTTTATATAAATGAAAGCTGGGACAATTTCGAAGACCAGCCAGATCGGACCAGTAACAGCGGAGTTATGGACCTTGATTTAGTTTAAAAATGGTATATTTTGCCTCGTTAATTCGATAGGGCCTTCATCTTTCATCTGATCTTTACAAAACCTTACCTGATTGTTTATATCAACGACAGCTCAAATTTTTCGAAAACCAGCCAGATCGGACCAGTAACAGATGAGTTATGGCCATTGATTTAGTTAAAATGCTATATTTTGCCTCGTTAAGATGATAGGGCCTTCATTTTTCATGCGATCTTTATGAAACTTTATGAGATTGTTCATATCAATGAAAGCTTGGTCAAGTTCGGAAACCAGCTAGGTCGGACAAGTAACAGTGGAGTTATGGCCCTTGATTTAGTTAAAAATCCTATATTTTGCCTCGTTTAGACGATAGGGCCTTCATCTTTCATCCGATCTTTAAGAAACTTTACCAGATTGTTAATATCAATGAAAGCTTGGACGAGTTCGAAAACCATGCAGATTGGACCATTTACATCGAAGTCATGGCCCTTGATTTTCTGAAATATGCTACAGCATGGCCTTATTAAGATGAAAGGGCCTTCATTTGGCCGGATTTCATTGAAACTTTGCAGGGATGATCAGTACCAAGCCTAGTTGTACATAGTCGCCGTGTTCCAGTTGAATGATTTTGGCAGAGTTATAGCCCTTTAAAGGTTTTAATACACAAACTTTGTTCTGACTAGTTCTCCTGAACCCCTGGCCGGATTAAACAAAACCTTTTAGGGATGATCGATTCTATATCTAGTTATGCACATCATCGCCGTGTTCCGGTTGAATGATTTTTGGCGGAGTTAGGGCCCTTTAAAGGTTTTAATACACAAACTTTGTTCTGACTAGTTCTCCTGAACTTGGCCGGATTTAAATGAAGCTTTTTAGGGATGATCAATTCCATGTCTAGTTGTGCAAATCATTGGCGTATTCCGGTTAAATGATTTTTTTGGCAGAATTATGGCCCTTTAAAGGTTTTAATACAAAATCTTTGATCTACTTGTCCTGAACCCCTCGCCAGATTTCAATGAAACTTTGCAGGGATGATCAGCACCAAGCCTAGCTGTGCATGTCGTTGTCACGTTCCAGTTTACAGATATTTGGTAGAGTGATGGCCCTTTAAAGGACCTTTTTGATACCACAATTGTTTTCCGGGATAGTTCTCCTGAGCCCCTGGCTGGATATAGACGGAACTTGACAAGGATGATCATTATCAAGCCTAGTTGTGCATATCATCGCCATATTTCGGTTGAATGATTTTTGGCAGAGTTGTGACCCTTTAAATGTTTTAAGACACAAACTTTGTCCAGATTAGTCTCTTCTGAACTCTTTGCCAGATTTCAGCGAATCTTGGCGAGAATGATCAGTACTAAGCCTAGTTGCAGATGTCATTGCCATGTTCTGGTTGAATGATTTTTGAAAGACTTATGGCTCCTTATACATAAACTTATCTTGAGCCAGTAGAGCGTCCACAGGCCCTCTTGGGCCTCTTGTTGTTCATTCTTTTCATCATGAAACCTGTATTGTTTCAGGTGCTACTTCAGTGGTGGCAGTGATCGTGGCTCCAGCGAAAAATAGAGTGTTTACTGGAGAATTTGCAGCAACTCTGCAGTTCTGCAGGTAAGAAGGTTCTAGGCACATTCTGCAAATTTTTATCTAGATGTTAATGAAGAGTGAGCCGGGTCGAATGTTAATTCCTGCTGGCGCCTTATAACATGTTTGTGTTGGTGCGCCGTAAAACTCCAATTCAGAATCAATTCATCTTCGTCGATTCTTTTTTCAGTGACTCAAAAATGGTTCGTGCAAATGCATATACTACTTTTTTTACGTTTCATATGCAGAATTCTTCATTGTGTTGTATATGGGTGGGGTAATTCAGGTGTAAAAAAATCCTTAAAATATGCATAAATTGTAATTAAAAAGTATTAAAATAGACAACTTTCAAGATTTTGCGTTGCTATATGCAATGTTTAATTCATGTATTTATGTGTAATACACAATCCAAATGTGTAATCATAATAAGTATTGTCATGACGCATACACCTAAAAAAGACTTTTGTTAAAAAAAACACGTTAAACCGCACATTTCCTTTATCTAGAATCCATTGAACTATGTGTAGTCTGTGCAATATATGTATACATCAGGACATGTTAATACTATTTATATTGCAGTTACTTTGAGGAAGGCTTATACTTCCAGTTTGGCATTTGTCTCAACTTATCAGGCTTACTGAACACATATGGGCTGTGCCATGAACATTGCTTAGTACTTAATTTCATCAATATATCATATCACAATCCCTTATTCATATTATAATATTATTTAAATCATGTAGAAAAGTTGTAAATTACTGATTCTTACAAGTTTACACATATATTGTAAAAAATATTAACTACACTAAATGCATAAAAGTGTGTCAATAGTGGGTGGGGTAAATTGACTCCTAATTTGAAGCAAAATAGAGATTTTAAACTGAATTCAGTTCTAAAAAGAGCTTATTTACGCTTTATGTAACTCAATGAATTGTAAACTGAAGTGCATTTTTAAAAAGTACATCAGTAATTATTCACGCAAGCATGACATTCAAAAATGAACATCAAAAACTTATATGAAAGCGCTACAATGATAACCTATTTATGTTCGATTTTTTTTATATAAGCTACCTGTTTCAGATTGCTATCATGGAAAAATGTAATCTATATACATTGCTCTTTTCAAAAAGTGATGGTAGAATTTGTCCCTTGAGTTGATAACAATATCGAAAATTTTGGGTCATGGCTCAAGGCCTATATATGGAAATATGCATTCTGCACAATAACTTCAAAACCA
Organism: Cyrtodaria siliqua; assembly: GCA_037043455.1. Lineage (NCBI taxonomy): Eukaryota > Metazoa > Mollusca > Bivalvia > Adapedonta > Hiatellidae > Cyrtodaria > Cyrtodaria siliqua. The sequence goes on along the minus strand of JAWPHD010024265.1, from coordinate 2,061 downwards.
TAACACCTATACTCATAACTATGATGTACTTAGTGACCCTGTCAGAATAACAACCGCTCTCTAACTTCCAATAACTACACCCATCTTGGTGTTTTTGTTAATGAGCAATACGCTGAGATTAGACTTTATATATTACTTATGTATTCAATTTCAACTGGATAACACAATATAACACACACTCGTATATGCATACAAACTTTAAAATTTCATCAGTTGAAGTTTCAGAGCTCAGAGCAAATTACTACCTTCTTGGATATTTCGGCAATATCAGATATCCTTCATCAGTTTATCGGTATTTACTGTTGGAGATCACGTGACTCAGTCTGGTCACGTGATAACAGGAGGTAGTTCTCACCCTTCTTCAGTGATGGGCGTCGTTGTTTGATTTCAATGGCACCCTTGACTCGTATTTTGATATGTAAGTCTTCAGAAGTAAGAACCTTGATGTGAACCGGGTTGAAGGTGTGGCCTGTGTCTGAGCAATATTCACGTATGGCATATTAAATTTCTGTCTTTCTTTCCGCCTCTTCCTTGACAAGTGATACTGCCGGTGTAGAAGTGTTTTGACTACCGATCGTTTGTGGTCTACATGTTGAGTGGAACTAAAGTTCAAGTATTGGTCCGTGTATGTGGGCACGGTCACCTTCGTGGAGCCGTCATCATTCACGTGGATGGCATGATGTATGTGTCAATGAATGGTATTTTGCCATCTTCTTCTTTTTCCGAGATGAACTTAATGTGTTTATCTATAGAGTGCAAATGTTTCGAGAACCCATCTATGTGGTATTCGTGTAGTTTTGGCATTGTATCATCCACATATTGGTACCACATAATGCTCCATATATATATTGGCCACAATTGGTGGAACTGGTAATCCCATGGCCGCCACTTGTGTTTGCTGGTAGAACTGTCCCTGATATACAAAGTATGTGTTGTTTAAGTAACCCAAATATTGTGTGCACGTCTAGCTCACTTCTATTGCTTAGGGTGGTATCCTTCAACAATAGTTCCTAGATAATAACCATTGCTTTGATGACTGGTATGCTAGTAAATAGGGCTGACACATCATATGACACTAATTTGGTTGCATGAGGAACCTCTAATCCCTTTATCTTCTGAACAAAGTGTACACTGCTCACTATATGGTGTTCTGTTTTCCGGCTAGGGGGCTAATGACTGACGCCAGATATTTCGCCTTACCATACATAACACTTCCCATGATGGACACAATAGGCCTCATGTGGTGGGGGCGTCCTTCTTGTGGATTTTTGGCAATTCATAAAACTCGGGCACAACATCAGAAGTAGGATAGAGTCTATTATAGCGCTGTTGTAATATGTTATTGTTCTTTTTCCATGCTCGTAGTTTGCTTATAAGTTTATTCTTAACTAAATGTGTTGGATCACTTTTTAGTTAATCATATGTGGCGGAATCGTTGATCAGTTTCCCCATTTTAAGTTCATAGTCTTGGAGGTTCATGATAACAGTTGTCCGGCCTTTATCTGCATGCAAGATGACAATGTTTTTGTCTTTAGCTAAGTTCTTAATAGCTATCCATTATTTTATGGTAATATTGCTTTTAGGAGGCTTAGCTGTCTTAAGGATTATATAACTTCACTCCTTAATATATCTGCCTGTGATTTGTCACTAATTTGGTTACACGCGGACACTGTGAAAGCTACGATCTCATTCACGGGAAGAGTGGGTGGGGTAACGCAAAAGTTCATAATTGTTTTGAGAGCTGAATTCTCATCGCTCATTTTCGTCCAGAGAGAGGTTGAATACCCATTTATCGGTATCAAACACTTTCCCACTTTTTGTCCTGATGTCATTTTCCTCATGTATCTTCGCCAACAGGGAATCAGACTTCTTTTTTTGTTGTTGTTTACATTCCTCGATAATACAACTGATTCTACCTCACAAAAAACGCCCATTTTAAATCCTTATAGACAACAATATGTACTGTTTACACCTGACGCGGGGGTAATATTGCAGCGTGATATTAAATCGCAGGGTGATAGTAAAAGAAAATCACATGCGCAGCTTTGATGCGTGCTGTTT
>JAWPHD010024264.1:0-19713 GCA_037043455.1 Cyrtodaria siliqua | reverse complement strand
GGTTCTGTTAAGGGTACAGCTGTTTTTATTAATATTGCTCACAAGATTCGAAATTTCGAAAATGTTCATCAGCGATCCAGTAAAATCTATTAATACGCTTCTTATACATACAACAACAAAATCGAATAGAAATGGGGAGTTGTCCCCTATTTATAATGCCCATTTTCATCAAAAAGTAGGCATTGCTTTTTATTATAGGAACTACATTCGAGGTGTACATGCAATTTGTGGTGGTTTTCAATAATTTAAGGACCATTACACTGGGGTTTGTTTTCAATAAAGGTGGTTAAATCGCACTTGTATGAGCTTTCATTAATATTTAAACTCTGACTAAGCTTGGCAAAGATCAGATTCAAAATGAAGGTGCTGGAGTATAGCATGCTTTCATTAAATCAAGGGACACAACTTCGGTGTTTATTATCCAATATTGGTATTTTTTGAACTCATCTAAGCTTTCGTTGATATTAAGATTCTGGCCAAATTTAGTAAAGATCGAATGCAAAATAACGGTGCTAGAATGCTGACACAGCATATAATAGCATTTTATTTAAATCAAGGGCCACAACTCTGGTGTTTATAATTTATTATTAGTGGTTTTCAAACACTTTCGAGCCTCCATTGATATAAAGATGCTTGCAAAGTTTGCAAAGGATTGGATTCAAACGTAAGATTTTAAAACATTCAAACCTGTACCGTAAATATCGCTCCTTGGGGGTACGATACGACGGAGATTCATATGAGGGGCCTTCGTGTAGTTCAGAGCCTAGGTAGCCTCTCCAATATCAAGAACACTGAGTGGGAACTGCTCAATATCAACGTCATTGGTAACAATAACGATAGGATTCCGTATCTGGCGGTGTCACTCAGTGTCAAGCGGAAATACGAGTATTTTCTCGTTAACGTCCTGTTGGCACCGATTCTGTTGAGTATTTTGAGTCCATGCGTATTTCTGCTACCAGCCTCATCGGGAGAGAGGATGTCGTTTTCTATCACGTGTTTTCTATCATTCAGCGTGTTTTTGAACCTCATCAGTGACAACATGCCCAAAAGCTCGGTCCCCATCGCAAACCTGTCTTACTTCATGATGTACATGTTGATTCACAGCTGCAGTGTGCTATTTTCCACGATTGTGACCCTACGTATCTACCATACGGACGTCTTAAAGCCCATACCACGCTGGGTGCGAGTGTTTGTCAAGATAGTCCGATTCCATTACTGTATCAAACAGTGCAATGGTAAACCTGGCGTAACGCCAATGCAAATGCGTGACCAAGACATTCGCAATGATAGCATTGAAATGAAAGAGATCAAATTGAAGTCAATGCGCGGGAAAATAGAATGCACTAAACGCGATGCAATCACGTGGTACCTCGTGTCTGAGACCATGGATCGCGTTTTCTTTGCCGCGTACATTGGCTGGATGTTGTTTACGATCATCACGTTCTTTACCGCCGTAAACGTTATCTGAATATGAAATGGCTGAAAACAAGGACACGTCTGCTTGACAGTTTTAAGCAATACTTTTTTATATATAAATATACTAAAAGGATAAAAGAAACGCAGCTTGTATTTAATGTAAAGAGATTCCAAATGTTAAGTCCTAAGCTTGCTTTACACATATTCAGACATACATTGTTATTTTAAGAACACATGCATAAACCTATACTTTTAATCGGAATATATACATTATTATATGAGTTGAACACCGTGGTTGAGTTTTGATAAACGGTTTTGTAGTGTAATTGGGTCGTTATTTGGCGGGTTAGTGCCTTTAACAACCGTGTTGCCTTCTACTATATACTGGCGGTCTTCTACTATATACTGGCGGTCTTCTACTATATACTGGCGGTATTGGCGGTCTTCTACTATATACTGGCGTCTTCTACTATATACTGGCGGTCTTCTACTATATACTGGCGGGCAATGAAAAAACACCAGTAGATTATATGGATATTAAAAGCTATTGCTTAACTTATGTATAGGAATATGTGCATATTTTGAAATTGAAGGATATTAATTAACAAATGCAAACATTGATAGTGACAGAATTCCTAAACATGGCGTAAAATGTTCAATTAAAGTCACGTTGGTAGAAAACAAAAGTTACATTTTTATACCGGTTACGGCCAACCATTTTACCGTTTCTGCTATGTTATTCCAACAAGATAACGTGTTACAAGTGACGTTTTCTTGCTGGAATAACGTGTTATCGGGATGATTTCCTTGGAACGGTAAAACGGTTGGCCATACTAGGTATTAACATGTGTGACTTTTGTTTTCTACCAATGTGCCTTTAATTGAACACTTTACACCATGTTGGGAAATTCTGAGACAATAAGTATTTGAATTTGTTAAATAATATCCTTATCCTTTAATTTCAAATATACACTTATTATTATAGAATATTTATAAGCAATACAATTTAACACCCATATAATTACTGGTGCCTTTTCATTGACCGTCAGTATATTTTTTAAATGTAAAAAAATAAAGGAGTCGCTTTGGTTTTAAAATGAAAGATATCGCAATACAATTATACATTATTAATGTCAACAATAAATTCACCAATATTTAATTCACTTTATACTTTCCGTTGAAAAACACAAAATAAACAGCGTTTAAGTTTGAATAAAGTTCACCTTTCTAGTAAGCAGGATACTATGTGCAACAGCGCATGCGTCTCTACATACAAATGGCTAACTTCATTTTTCAAGGAGGCGCACGAACTGCCTGCAACTGCACGCAAGCACCGTCTCCGCATCTCGATGAAGAATTGATTTGGACATTTTCGGCGTTTATACTGTTTTGAACGCCGGTAGTAAATAGCGAATTCCATGAAGTGCGTAAGCTCTTTTGGTAAATTTAAACATTCGCTGCCGGAGAATCAATTCTTATACTTACATTATTTACAATATGGTTCAGTTGTTATAGTACCAACAATAACGTGCCCTGGGAGGTTGTTAATGATAAATGCGTGAAAGCAAAATAAATAGCATCGGTGTATTTTCTGACCGCGGAATAGCCATTTTCTATTGCAGCACATTAGATGTCTCCGCATACCGTACCGGATACGTGCACAGTCCGAAAAGTGAACTTTATTAGAAATTATACGCTTTTTCTTTTTAACAGAAGATATTAAGTGAATGTAAATATTACAAAATGACTATTCCACTGTTTGAAATATACTGACGGTAGTTGTATCTCTTGCATTTTTTTTATTATCAGTCTGCCAAAGCATGTTATTTTGATACTATAGCGACGGGATAATGATATATAAATATGACGAATGATTCGCAAATTGTCAATATTTATGCGTTTTTTTGAACGTCAGTAGTGAATGGCAAAGTTACCAAAAAGCGCTTCATGAAATTTGCCATTTACTACCGACGTTTAAAAAACAAAACAAACCGAAAATGAGAATCAAATCCTAATTATCTGAAAGAGTATGATAGCGGACCTTTTGAAACGGCCGATCGCGATAAATACGAAATATGGCAGTCTCGGTTTGATTGAGATTGGTGTTCATGAATGGTTTGCTACCGTTCACGCCCCCTCTAACACAATGGCAAGCGATCATACTTTGTTCTGATCCACCGAACGATTTCATGTGTTTTGCATTTCCCACTTCCACTTATTTATTTTTTTGTTGTTGTTGTTGTTTTCTTCTACTTATAGTTATAATTTTATGATATTAGCTTGTCTTTCTACTTACGTGCTGTAGTTAATCCAGTTTAATGATACTTTTAATTGCAATAGCTAGTCATTATACGTTAAAACTCCATTGTATGGGAAGGACCGTAACTAATATGGCTAACACTTATGGCCCAACCCAACTGCATTGTACTTGTTCATATTGACAATATGTTTGCATAAATATGTTTGCATAAAATAATAGCGTCTCCGTGGCCGAGTAGTTCAAACGACGTTGCGTTGTAAACTTTTTCGCCTCTCACCGCTGCGGGTTCGAATCCCACTGGAAGCTCGACTTGTAAGTGAGGAAGTGTCGATTCTTACGGATGGCGGGAGATGTACAGTACTGGTTCTACCAAGGAAAAGTGGGTGGTCTTCCTCCACCACAAAAAAATCGACCGTCATAAATAACCTGACATGTGTTGAAAATGACGTAAAACATCATACAAACAAACAAAAGCGTAAAACAATAATATGAGTTTGTATCTCCGTCACTGGTTTATTATTTGTATATATTGTAATCTCTGTGAAAAAAGTAAAGTATATTAAAATAACATTTACGTTTTTGTCTTTACACATTGAAATGTAAAGAGTCCGTGACCAAGTTTTTCGAAACTTACTGTCTTAAACTTGACGATATTCAGTACGATTCCTGTACCACTTTGAACAAGGTCATCGTTAATATGCTTGTATTCCCAATTACAGACACATATGGAATAAACCTTGCAGGAAACTGTACAAGCCCATTAAAGACTATTGGACAGCTATCTTTCAAAAAAGATAAAAAGAAATGGATGGGGTAACATGTCCAACCACATGCATATTTTAGGCAAGAGCAACGTCGGCCAAGTAATTGAGCGCTCTTACTGTGAACGTGATATCATAAGAAATATGGTAGAAAGTGTGCCCTTTCACAGACCTAATAACATGTCTGTGGCCCTTTATATCCGAAAAGTTTGGTACAAGTTTACTCAGAGTTGTTTTGTTTTTTACCTGAAATAAATTGGTCTGTATAATAGTCCATTATCCATCTAGAGCAGACGAGACATCATTTCTTAATAAAATAAGCCATGTTATCGTATCATGTCGAATTTATTTTATTGGTATGTCAATAGGGTAAAAGCGAGGTTTGGTGAAGTTTGGTGAACCCTAGAACCTACAAACTGGTTAAACTCCAGCGGCCTATGTTTTTGCCACTGACTGTCCCACGGTAGTGATGTATGTGAAGTAATATCTACTGAAAGGAAAAAGAAACGCGACACAGGAATTTATTTCCACTATATATTGTATATTCTGCACACTTAATTCCATATATATTCCAAGGAAATCCCAAGATGTTTTGTAAAAAGTTAAAAAGTTATTTAGAGAAAGGACACAACTGTTATGTTGTAGACGTTTTAATCACAGTGCACGTTGTAACAAGAAATTCATAAATGTTGAAGTTCCTTTTTGAAAAACTGAGCTAGTTCAGTACTGTATTTAACGTAACGAGTTTGCAAAATGTTGCATCCTAAGTTTGCGCCAAACGCGTATTCTTCAATAATGAAACTTTGCAGGAATACTATTTGCTGAGTAACGTGTTGTTTTAGTCTTTTTTCCGAAAGGAAAGATCTTACGTAGCCATGTACCATTCGATTAACAGCAGCATATTGTACATACAATATATAGCGGAAATTCCCGTGTCGTGTTTCTTTTTCCTTTCAGTATACCTTGCCTTTTATTCATCCTTGTAATGGTTTTCTGTTCCTATGTGAGTTTTATTTTGTTTGACTGTGGTCCTTGTATGCTACATTTCCTGTCCGACTTGTATATATGCGCTTTTGATATTAGAAACTTGGTGGCTATCCTTAGATCAGATAAAGACGGTTTTGAACATGCAGTAGATATAAATATTGGGTTCAATAATGTATTTATTCAGCTGACAAAGGCAGCTAGCTGACTCTTATATGTGTTGGTTAACAGACTGTGACTCATGTAAGTGGCAATAAGCATGCTTTACAACTTGGATTCCTAGAGAACTCGTCTGAAAAGCTTGAATGGTATAAACACACATTTGTAATGTTGAAAGGTTACCATTTCACTTGCTGAAATGGCGTTTTCGTAAACCAGTCTACTGAACTGAAGCATGTAATCATTCAGCTGCCGTTTATATGGGTTTAGAATATATGTCTATGGTTAACAGACTGTGAATCATGTAGCCAACAATAACCATGCATTACAACTTCAATTCCTAGGGAACCCGTCTAAAAAACTTGAATGGTATAAACACATATTTTTCAATGTTCAAAGCTTGCCGTTTTATTGCCTCAAATGACGTTTTCGTAGAGCAGTCTACTAAAGTGTAGAATGCGACAATATTTCCGGGATCTTCATGTCCGGGATTTTTTACGGAGCATAATGAAACCGTAAGTGAAACTGAATGAAACCGCAAGTATTGGAATGGAACAAGTGCAAATCTGTATTTTAATGTAATAATACCTTTTTATGGAATAATACCCATTTATAATGCGGTATTCTCCTAAATACCGCCGTGTTATACATTAGTCGATGGGTGTATTCGCTGCCTATATGGTTTTCATAATTGCACATGTAAGGGTAAGGTAGCAATGAAGAGTTTCATTGAGTTTTTCACTTTGATAACGCAATCTTATAATTGCACATGGTAGCAGTGAGACGTTTATCTCTCTTGTAATGCACACGCTAACGCACACGCATCCCTTACATGTGAACACCTGTATTTCTGTGCTGATGTGTACATCTAGCACGTCGTGCTCCAAAGTTGAATTGTAATAAGTATGTAAGGCAAATCAAGGTATCTGAACAGAGAGAAGCGAGGTCGCCCACCTTGATTCAAAATGTTTGGTAGGAGCAACTGATGGTAAAACTCGGGAAGAATGTGTCTGGTAAGAAAAATAACGGTCGTGGCGTGTTTACGTCAACATTATTATTTTTTTCAATATTGTTTTAACTTGACTTGATATGTTATTATGTTAAACTTCGTTTCCAGTCCCTACCAAGATATATGCTATTTCCTCTCGGCAGCTATTTTACGCTTGCGTAAAACTTTGCTTGTTACTATTATATGTATATTAGCGACGAAACATTCACAAGCCCTAACAGCGCAGTTGATCGAGGCCGTGTTAGTGCCCAGGAAGGTAGGATTCAAGCCTGCTGATTTCCCTTTTTTTTCTTTTTTTTTTAAATTTTCATTGGTTTTTATTATTTCTGATGGTAAGGTAGGAACGGTTCCTTAACATTTTTCACTTTGACAACGCAATCTTATAATTACACATGGTAACAGTGAACAGTTTATATGTTTTGTAGTTCACAATCTAACGCACACGTATCCCTTACATGTGAACAATTGTATTTCTGTGCTGATGTGTACTTCTATCACGTCGTGTTACAAGGTAATTGTAATCGATATGTAAGGCATGTCAAGTTATTTGAACAGAAAGAAGCGAGGTCGCCCACATTGATTTAAAATGCTTGGTAGGGAGAACTGATAGTAAAAATCGGGAAGAATGTAAGGAAAAACGGTCGTGGCGTATTTAACTTCTTGTCTCTCGGCAACTATTTTACGCTTGCGTAAAACCTTGCTTGTTTATTCTGATATTGCCGACCATATTGTTAAATGGAATAGGATACAACACGGCACCTATTTTGCGAATAAATCCTTGCACGTCATCTTATCGCCCTGAAAATGATTTGGTAGCCAACAAACATCAGGAATTTCTGAATGTACAGAATGGTTCTGTGAAAAAATCAAAATGGATTTTTACTGAGATATTAACAATTGCTCTCTGTATATGAGTGTATATCATAAAGTCACATTTCAGACGAAAACGTTAAAATGGAATATCATGCTAAGAAAGTAAGTCGTCTCATGCAGTAATAAAAATAATTCTACAAATAAGTAGTGCACTGTAAAATGAAGAGTGCCATTCACAAACAGGTATCACAAGAGCGTAGAGGAAAATAGACAAGAAAGCATAGGTAACTTGAATCCAAAAATAAATCATAAACGTAAAGAATAAGCAAAGGTATGTACACACCAAGCAATATGCAAGCTTTACCTATGTATTGCGGAAGATGTAATGTATACTGAAACACAACAGCGGAAACTTATCCTACTGCCAGGAATGCAACAATTAGCCAAGCTGCTGAGAAACATTCTATCGCGGACGACACAATATTCGGAAACTATAATTCAACAAACAGATACGACTACGAAAATGAGGAAAAATGTTCTATAGAAAATACAGCGCTCAAACACAATGGCACCGTAGGTCCGCACTAAACCACAAATAAAGAAAAATTCAAATGTACACTGAAAAGGACAATACAACAAAACAACGATTGGTGAAGACATGGTTATCAACTTGAAACTGTCAGTAGGCAAATGGCCTACTGGTTAGCTTAAATCAAGTTTGTGTACGTTGTTTCACACTGCAAAAGAAGTGAGGCTCAAAGATATGAACGAGTTTATTGTGGGTCAGTGAATCGATGGTAACTGTTGATGTTTACACACAGGCTTCAAGTGTCTTGGTGTGTGCAAACTCCATTGACAAGTTAAGAAATATTGTGTTCAATGGCACGTGGTAGTAAGTTTGATTGTTTTTCGTTCTTTTACGTAGTTAAATTCATTACCATCAGTAAGTGTACATTGTAAATGGCATATTAATACCTGTTATTAGGGGTATGTACCAATTCACATAGACAAGTACACCAGGAACGTGAGTATACTAATCATGATATATATGTTAACTGTTAGCTTTTATTTTATTTTTTATAAAGGTCAATTCCTACTCAATACGATTTTATAATGTTAATATTACATTTAATGATGTTGTTGTTTTGCGTGTGTGTGTGTTTTAAGTAGTCTAGTCTGTAAAGCGAGAATCTGACAACCACGGTATTCATGATTTTTTTATAAATTATTGTCACAATTAGAACATCATTGGTCTAGGGTGACCCTTTTGATATAATGTAAAAAGTTGTTTGTTTTTCATTATCTTTAAGTTATTTGTATTTACTTATCAGAATTAAGCTTATGTTTCATATCGTCGGCCTCGTTCGAAAAGGACGTAACTATACTTTCATCAAAAATCGTATTTACGGCGTATTAGAGGGCTTATAATCTCCCGCGTCTTGTGTCAAAACCCCGTATACTTTTAGCCAATCCGTTCCTCCAAAATGGTCACATGTTGAAAGGCCGTAACTTGATTGGTAAAAAATCACCTCGTTCGTTCGAAAAAGTCGTAACTACAAAGTGCGTCGGCTGCAAATGCTTCTCCTGAAAAGTTACTTTTTTGCACTTACGTCCGTTTCAAATGAACGAGGCCGACGTTATAATCTTCCGCGTCTTGTTTCAAAACCTCGTATCTTTTAGCCAATCCGTTCCCCCAAAATGGTCACATGTTGAAAGGCCGTAAATTGATTGGTAAAAAATCACCTCGTTCGTAAAAGTCGTAACTACAAAGTGCGTCGGCTGCAAATGCTTCTCCTGAAAAGTTACCTTTTTGCACTTACGTCCTTTGTGAACGAGGCCGACGATATGTTATACTGTGATTGTATTAACAGAGATGGCCATTGATTGGAAAACACACGTTTTTCTATTCTATTATTGTGGAAAAAGCGTTTTTCTAAGTATCATGAGAGTAATTTGACCTTCAATAGAGTGATTTGACCGAAAATGGAAAAGTGAGAATTAATTAATCAAAATGAGAACGATTTGACCTGAGTACGAGTTGACTTAAGTACGAGTATCCAGGAAGTCAACACAAAAGCCGTTTCCGGTGAAATTGACATTTTTGTTTTTGTCAACATAATCACATTTTCTCGAAGTTTAAGCAAACTTATACGTTTATCATGGCCTCTGACAGCTACGATGTGAAAGTTTACATTTATGACATATCCAAAGGAATGGCAAGGGCTATGTCTCAGGCTTTCTTAGGTAAAAGTGATAAAAATAGCTAATGTTATTAGTTTCCGCGATGATGATATGCAGTTTTTACAGTTGGTGTTGCGTAATTGAGGACATTTATATTTAACTCATTGTAACTATCTGTTAAACCAATAGGGTCCATTTCAGGTAGGATTAGTGGGCTAGACTTTAGAATCTGTCCTCCACCTATTTTACATTTTTCTCTATCTACTTTTTTACGATATTTCAGGGTTCGACACTAATGCTAGTCCTTTGCTCAGCTGTTTTTCAGGAGGACTACCTAAAAGTGAAAGTTGGCTAGTCCCATTACAGATTGGTTTACATTGAAGTCAACCAATCAACCAATCAAAGCCATCGTATTTTTCCGTTTGGTGAATAATTAAAAATTGTACTACAAACTATTACGCAAGGGCGCGGTTATGAATATGATTAGACTAGATACTTTGAGACTGATTTCTCCTGCGATAGATAAATTCAAAAAGCGGTGTATATGATTGACATCGGCACAATTGTAAAGAATCTTTGCGGCTGTCATCAATAAGCAAAAGTGCGAACCTCTATTGTGTGTTTCAGGGGTCAAGCCAGACTCCAAAAATAGGGAGAAGTGACTTCTCCCTCCAGTCAAAACAGGGAGAAGTTTTTCAAAACAGGGAGACTTGAGGTCGGTTGACATGAGACGGACGATTAAATATCGAGTTAACCAATTCTTAACCAATTGCATGTTATTTTATTAATTATTTATATTGGTATTATTTCTGTTATAATAACTAAAATAATGCATAATACTAATAAAGCATGTATTATTATTATCATTTTGTTATTATTATTATTATTATTTTCCCACGGCTTTACAAACTTCAAAGTGAACAGTGCCAAAAATCCTATCTGTCTTGAACATACCAACTGAAATCGTATAACTTTATTCAACCCCCACCCCTTCCTCACCCCCCACCTTCGTTTCATTTTTATTGAAAAATACTAATTATTCGATAATTACCCCAAACTAGGGCTGCGTATCGGTCAGAATGATCGATACGATATTTGTATCGATACAAAATGATCGATATTCGATATATCATATGATATTTTTTCAGCAGTAATAAAAGACTAAAATGTAAACGTTTTGTCATTTATTCATTCAAAAAGTAAACACAGAAGCTTTATCTGAATTCTTTTTCAAGAATATCTTAACCATCAGTGCACACTTGTGGTGATTTATTATTGGGGAAAAAATCTGAATTTTCCGACAACAAAAAGTACAAACAATGAGACGCCGAGTGCATCTTTTATAAACAGAGTTGAAACGACTGATAAATACAATGAATAAATTTCGAAACAATTACATATTTCAAACTTTTAATGCATTTAATCACAAGTTTTGTTCGTTTTTGTTGTTGAAAGTCAACAGTTTTCCTACCGACATAAATACTTAATACCCATAATCCTTAGCCATGTATGTATCTTTTAACAAGGCGGAACTAATAACGGGTTTATGACCCGAAATTCTTTACCATTTTTCTGATTACTTCTGACTAAAGAACCCATCGATGTAATAATAAACATGAGAATAGTAAAATTTGTTCCAAAGAAAGACTAATTAAAAAGAAAATGATAATTTCCAGTATAATTACTAATTGAATATTATGTTCAGTCGCCGCGAAGACGGTAATAGGAACCGCCATATAACTGTCGTGACCCAGTATACATAATCCGGGCATTCAAATATTCCTACATCCGCTTTTCCAAAACAAAACAAAAGTCTTCTGCCTCGATTTTTTCTAAAATATTGAATAATTATGCATTAAAATGACTGCAATTAGAAAAAGTTGCACCTCTTACCTGTGCAGTTTTTACTCGGCGAACTCCGAGTTTGTCTTCGCGGAGTATCGTGGTGTACTGTCGTGTCGTAAGTACGCCGAGAAGCTTTTCCGACTCCGCGTAGTTTTATCATCGAAACTCCGCGTAATTACGCAATTTGTAAATTCCTCACTCGGCGTTAAAGAGTAAAGTGTGGGCTTCGCGTGAGCTGTACTGTATGCAATGGGAGAGAGTTCACTTTTGATCGATATTTTGACCGATACGGACACGTTCGATACGATATATCGATCGAACCTTAAATACCGGTATTCGATATATACCGGAAACCGGTACGCAGCCCTACCCCAAACTTAGTTTTCATTCATACCTGCATTGAGTAACATACGTTATTGATATCTATGTCTAATCGTAGAATACAATACATTTCCGCTGATTTCTCTCGTCAATAAAACAATCACAAACAAACTCTCTTCATACCAAACACATTACTTATTATTCAAGGTATCTCGTTGTCAATCATAATCATATGCCCTTGCGCAGTGTTTTGTAGTACGATTTTTAATTATTCATCCAACGAAAAAATACGACAGCTTTGATTGGTTTACTTAAATAGAATGCGCACATGATTCCCCACATGATCTAATCACGTGATCGCCTAACGAGCAAACATGGCGGTTGATATTCTCATCTCGCCTAAGGCAAGCCGATAAAGATCGATAATTAGGCTATTGCCCTGATTAGATAAGAGTCGCGTTGTTATTTAATGGTAATGGGATTAAATAAGGTATGTGTGATACACGCGCTGATTGTGTATTTTAGAGGCTTTTATTTATTATGAGGTTAATCACATTTGAAATTGCCTAAATTGACCCGAATTTGCCGAAAATGACGGCAACTCAAATTTCGCCCCACATGAATAAAAAAGCGAAGTCGGCCAAACTAAAGCGAAGTTTTAAGCGACTTCGCCTAATCGCGTGACCCCTGGTGTTTTATTGACGGCTAATTATGAAATAAAGAAATGTGTTTGGTATAAAGCGAGGTTGTTTGTTATTGTTTTATAGACGAGAGAAATCAACGGAACTGTATTGGATCCTACGATTAGTCATAGCCATCAATAACTTATCTATGTCTATGGATTAGGTAATAATTTTGTGATTTGTTAATGCGGGTATGAATGAAAAATAGGTTTGGGGTAATTGTTAAATAATAAGTATTTTTCAATAAAAATGAAACGAAGACCAGAATAATATTGCATTCGATCAATATGTGTCAAATTGGTTAGGGCTGAAAATGCATCTAAATCTCACTTCGGTCAAAGACGTAAAGAGCTGATGAAAGTCTGCCTGGGGAGAAACTGAAAAAAAAAAAAATGTTTACGATTTCAGTTGGTATCTTCAAGACGAAAAGGGTTTTTGGCACTGTTCACTTTGAAGATGGTCTCCTGTTATACACCTGTTTTTTTTGGGTGCTAAATACACCATTTTCTTGGAAGGGCCATCTAGTTCTCAGGAGGACTACTAGCTTTTAAAGTCACTAGTCCTCCTGACTACCCGTTTAAAAAAGTTAGTGTCAAACCCTGTATTTAGTTTGCATCAGGGTTAGGTGGCGGATCAATTTTAAAAGTGCTTTTAGCCTTGCCGGCATTCTATTTGGAAACTGGCGAAATAAGAGGTGATATTAGAAACAACAATTTTCCTTGTAAGTTGTAGGCATGAGATTGCTTCAATTTTTTTTCTTCTAATTTCTAATTTTAAAGTTTGGGACAATCATCTATCTATAGATAGGAGGCAAGTGGTATTTACAGGTTATTTTTTTGTCGACTTGCACAATTAAATGTATATGTCACGTCTGTTTAGAGATTGACAGATCGGCCATTGTTTTCTATGTTATGACTAGGGTGTGCAGTGCTCACACTGGCCATTTTAAATTAATAGCCACACCTTTTTTAGTTAAGAAAATAATAGCCAACTTTAATGCGTAAGAAAATTCAGTCAGTCGTAAGAGCCAAATTTTCAATCAGGTTTTATTAGACTATCAGGGCCTCCTCTGGCCATATTTTTCTTTTTGTCACCACTTTCTCCAAGTAAAAGAAGTAAGGGGCCTAGACTAGAATTCATTTAAAAGTAGGATTCCAGGAACTCCTTACACATTGATAAAACAAAGAATGATGGATTAAATAATGAATAGAAATATACTTTAGGTATCTGTCATCTATATGTCGTTTTTCTTTCCACCAACATGTATTTGTAAAGGACAGTTTTTCTCATTCGATTATGTAAAAAATAAAAAAAAAATAAAAAAAATAAAAAATTATGTACCATCCGAAGTACTATGACACCGCACTTTTACGGCCGAAAATTTCAAAACATTTAATCGAAATACCATTAATTACGAATTTTTTTCATGCATTAATGTGTTTTGAATGCCAACAATGGTCTTTCTTATCAAAGGGGAAAGAAAACACAACCCTAATAGTAGGATAATGTAGTTTACGTCTAATTGTCGATCTCAAAGTTGTGACAAATTGAAACTGCCGACACGAAGCCAGGCACAATATTCAAACTTCTTATTGTTTCAATGTTTAAATTACTTTATTGCAAGTGTTTTCACAGTTCACAATACACATGGGAGTTTGCTTCTATCGGGATCATGATGGGATAGCTATTAATGCAGATGAAAGTAGCGACTATGTTCATAATAGTGCGTGCACAAATTAATTTCATCTCTTCGTAGTTTGTGTACAGAAAAACAAACAGGAAACTGTACCTACTGTTGGATGGGTAACGGATTGTCTGATTGGTCAATCGCCCGAAAGATAACAAATAATGGCATATCTGATTGGCTATTCGGTCCATTAATCACATGATTTTTGCATGTATCAACAATGCCGAATATCAGACATCGAAGTGCCAATTAAGGGAATTAACAACTTTTACAAGCGATAATTGATAAGCGCGTGGCGACATCACAGGGGGCGTGAACGGATTATGTAATGTTTAGTGTGGTCATTAATTGCATGTCAAACAGACCATTATACGAAAAAATTATAAAAAAAATAAAAATAAAAATATTAAAATAAAATAATCGACATTTCTTGACGACATTTCTTTAAAATAATCGACAGTATTATAAAATAATCGCAAATGGCGACCATGGCGTATGGTAGCGTGAGCACTGGGTGTGGATACATATATATATATATAAAGATAAGTGTGACATCGCATTATGCAAATTAGCAAAGTCAAATTTACGAGCAACCAATGTAAACAACTGCAACCTTTGCATTTGCATACTACACTCTGCCCCAAGCATGCACAGGTAGGCGAATAGTAATGATGTTCAACTCACACATTTTTTTTTTAGCTCAGCTACGCCAAAGGCTCAAAGTGAGCTATTGTGACCGCAAAGTGAGCTATAGTGACCGCCTTTTGTCTGTCCGTTAACTTCTGCTTAGGGATACACTGAGATATAGAGGGGTAGCATGTTAGTTTAGGGATTATCTCTATGATCTGTATGAACAAAAAGGAGTGTAATATATCAAATTCAAGCTGCTAAAATGTACTTTTCAATTGTGTAATATTTGAAATACTCAGTTAAAAGCACAATTTGACAATTCCAAATGTAAGCAATTTTCTTTATTTTTAGACATTGTCAGTGCCTACACCATTTTCCCAAATGATCCCCCATTACGTTGTCCAAGTATTAACTTTCCTACACAATTCCAACCCCTTCTCCAAGATAAAACGGAATTGGCTGGTGTATGAAATAAGAATGAAATAAAACCTTAATTTCGGCTTAAGCTTGCATATTGTAAAATATATATCCGTTATAAAATCCTGCTAATATAAGTAGAAAATTACAGCAAATTGATTAAAAATAAATATAGAGATGTAAAATGTATAAATTGTATGCTTATTTTTCATTTGCATTGATTTTCTTTGCTTAAAAAGACATTTTGTCAATATAACATATATGGTAATAAGGCGCCTGGTGCGATGATGTCATTATTCCAAGATGGCCACCTCCATTTATGTTTCATTGTACATTTTCAATAAGTCATATCCTTTATTTTTCATGACATTTTGATAATTCTTTCAGCTTTTTTAAAGTTTTCCAGAGCCCTTTAAACCTTAACCCTCTACATATATAATGGACTGTTCTTTCTTTTGATTAAGACCATTCCATTTATGTGACAAAGGGGCGTTTTGGAGAAAATGACGGATCAGCTGCCAGACATTGTAACTGATCAGTCTGCAAATTACTCGCAGGCTGATCTGGGGTTACAATGGACGCAAAGGCTATTATAGTCATGCTTAGTGGGTTAAGGGTGAAAATAAACTGTGTTTGAAAATAGTGCATCAATCCCTTTAACCATAATTTAAATTAAATGTATTGTTGTTTTAAAATACATCAGCACAAAAAGAAGATACATACTGATGGCTTTACACAAAAAGTATTTGATATAATTTTGCAAAAAATATTGTATAAAGCACTAAAGTCAGTTCAGCATTAATGATAAACACAGAGGATTCTCTACCAAAATGTGGAGGTGTGTCATTTCATGGATCTCGGATTGGTCAAATTATTTTGATGGTGTCATGTGAAAGCTATGAATAATTAATGCCTTTATTTTGCAGGTAAACAGCTTGATGGTATATGGCACACGGGTATAGTTGTTTACGGTCAGGAGTTCTACTATGGAGGAACGGGAGGGATAGAATGTTGTCCTCCAGTAAGCATTTTTTTGTTGTTTATTGTCAGGAGTTCTATTATTATGGGGTTACAGGGGCACAGACTGACTCTATTTAGCTAGGAGCCAGCTGGGCCCCTAACTTAGAATTTTTAGGGGCCCAGCTCAAAAGTTAGGGGCCCAACAAAATATTATTTTATTTTACCACTCTGGTGCATAATTTATGAACAATTACATGCCATTACTCCGTGTTTATTGAATATTATAAACAACATTACTGATCATTACAAGTCCAAGTTATCTATCTAATTATAAATAGTATTGTTAATGAGTTTTGTTATAAATGATCACAACTAGAATATGTAAATTATTGTAATAAAATATTAAAAACGATTAGATATTATTAAATTAATGTTTTATTTTGTTATAAATATTTTATGTTGACATACAGTTTTTAAATTAATGTATGAGACCTTTTTTATCAACATGATTCTCTGCCTTCAATTTATGATCATGTGTAAAATAAAAATTACCATGTCTGTCTTAATGTTCATTTTATACCAGCAAAAGTTAATTGTACTCTTGCACATCTAATTTTACATTGACATTCGAAGCGCAGGGTACCGTAACATGCAGTTTTGTGGGAAACCGTACATCGCAACATCTCGAACATTGTCTTGTTTCCGCAGTGGAAAAATAAAAACAAACGTTTGTTTCGTTATTATTTTGTTAAGGGTTTGTCTATTTCGGCCAAAAGTACGTAGTTCACGGGACAAAAGCAAAATCTGCGGGGTAAAATCCTCGAACTTAAATGTTTGTGTTGAATGATTATCCTTTTTCCGTTTTTTGGATTGAATATTTTTGGTCGCCACATGGGCGCGTGAAAGTCAAATTTTGGTCGCCCAGACCATTTTTTACTCGCCAATGGTGACTGGGCGAGTGCTAATTTGTGCCCCTGGGTTGTGTCAGATATAGAAGAAGAAGAAGAAGAAGAAGAAGAAGAAGAAGAAGAAGAAGAAGAAGAAGAAGAAGAAGAAGGGATTCATTACAAATTAAAAATATGAAAGTTCAGAAACAAATGTTCAGCTCTATTGGCCAAAGGCTCCACCTGTCCTTTAGCTAATTGTTACGATTACAAAAAATTGCAGTAACTTAAGAATTTAGCAGAATTTCAAATTGTCAACAGTTAAACAATTACTTCAGTAAACAATTTTCATTCGCATGTTTATGGTCGACGTCATGGGTTAAGGTCATTTTCCATGACTCCTTTACAGCTTGAGATAAGGGAATGAATCTTGATGTATTCATACATATATATACACTGGATCCAGTGTTTGTAAAAGGTTTTCTGTTCAATGTATGATTTTCTCTACTATACAAAGGTGTTCTGTTCAATGTATGATTTTCTCTACTATATTTATATATATAAGTAGACATTATTGTTAAATAACAACATACATGTACTAACTTGACTGTAGACAACATGCAGTTATAAAACAGCATTATTATGTGACTGTCACTGTTGACTACATGTTGTTATAAAACAGCATTATTATGTGACTGTCAGTGTTGACTACATGTTGTTATAAAACAGCATTATTACGTGACTGTCACTGTTGACTACATGCAGTTATAAAACAACATTATTACTGGACTGTCACTGTTGACTACATGTTTATATAAAACAGCATTATTACGTGACTGTCACTGTTGACTACATGTTGTTATAAAACAACATTATTACTGGACTGTCACTGTTGACTACATGTTTATATAAAACAGCATTATTACGTGACTGTCACTGTTGACTACATGTTTATATAAAACAGCATTATTACGTGACTGTCACTGTTGACTACATGTTTATATAAAACAGCATTATTACGTGACTATCACTGTTGACTACATGTTGTTATAAAATAGCATTATTACGTGGCTGTCACTGTTGACTACATGTTGTTATATTACTTCCAGGGTGGTACAATACTTGGTCAGCCTGATCAAATACACAATCTGGGAGAAACACAAATTCCTTACGACATGTTTGTAGATTATCTTGGTGAGCTGTCACAGTCCACATACAGGTAAGTTCTACAGCTGTCACAGTCCACGTACAGGTAAGTTCTACAGCTGTCACAGTCCACGTACAGGTAAGTTCTACAGCTGTCACAGTCCACGTACAGGTAAGTTCTACAGCTGTCACAGTCCACATACAGGTAAGTTCTACAGCTGTCACAGTCCACGTACAGGTAAGTTCTACAGCTGTCACAGTCCACATACAGGTAAGTTCTACAGCTGTCGCAGTCCACATACAGGTAAGTTCTACAGCTGTCGCAGTCCACGTACAGGTAAGTTCTACAGCTGTCGCAGTCCACGTACAGGTAAGTTCTACAGCTGTCACAGTCCACATACAGGTAAGTTCTACAGCTGTCACAGTCCACGTACAGGTAAGTTCTACAGCTGTCACAGTCCACGTACAGGTAAGTTCTAGTTGTCTCAGTCCATGTGCAGGTAAGCCCTACAGTTGCGGTGACTGAGTGATCAGTATTATTGCCACTAGATCCAGAGGTCCAGGTTTCAGTTCTCGGTGGGATCACATCTCGGGTTTTTCAAATGTACTCCCTCAGTACGTTATTCTGGCAATACTGAGATCTTATACTGTTCTTGGAGGCGATGTTAAGTTGCCAGTTCTGTTTGCAAAAAGAGTCAGACCCTGACTGTGAATGTTAAAAATTTCACAAACTTCTTTTAAAACTTAGTAATAAACATGAGATGGGCCTAAAAAGCTGTAAAGCTTGCGTAATACCATCTCTACTGTATAAATTGTATGTTATTTGTACGTATATTATTAATATGACATGTGCTTCAGTTTTGAGAAACAGTATGTTTTAATTTCACTTTTTTTTTGTCATTAGGTTGTTGAGACTTGATAAACTGTGCAAACATTGCAAGACAAGAGTACTGACTAATGTAACATAATGTTTTTAATGTGCTGCTGTTTGACATAAATAAGCTTCTTTAATTTTCTCGTAAATCATGTATTTATATTTCACTATGTTAACACACCATATATATTGATTTATCATGCAGATATGCTCCTTTCAGCCTGATAAAGGGGTTACCTAATACACATTGATTTATTTGGCATTGACTAATAAAGCAAAAGCTTTGCTGAATTCCATCGGCATTTATAGAACGTAATGTTATCTTTAACGTCATGAAGGAAAAAACAATATGGCAGATTCCATGTCAAACGTTACACTTTTTAAAAACAAATGAAATTTAGTCTAGTAAACTAAAGAGAAAATACAATTCTACGCGATATATATTTTTTTATATCAGTGCTTTACTATCAAGTTTATTAGGCTCAGCAAGAAAACACAGAATAGCTCAACAGAGCCTCGCTATTCTTTGTTTTCTAGGCCTCGTCTAATAAACTTGATAGGACAATTCACCGATATAATATTCTCTATATATTTAACCATGTTAGAAGACTTGCACATAGAACTATGTTTGCCTATTATGTATATATGTGTGTTAATAATGTTGCTTTCGCGCACCTTTTATG